>OMKR01096016.1:0-12247 GCA_900302355.1 Cyttopsis rosea
ACATCTTAAAGGAGCCATATCCTGCTCCTTTTCAACAGGTTCATACAGGTCTCTGAGGTCCCACAACATGTATTTAAAGTGTTTTGCTGAAATTACCCCTCAGATTATTCATTCTATCCATTCTACCCTGTTTGTCTATTCTTCCAGCTCTGACAGGCTGATTCAGTGTGTGTGTATGCGTGTGCGCGTCTCAGTGTGCGTGTGCCACGCCCACCCCAACAGCTTCTCCCACTTCTGTATGAAGAAGATAAACATTCACTATTTCCACCTCATCAGTCACCAAAACCTGCTTCTGAGCACATTGGATGCGAGAAACAAGCAATGCAGTTGCTGAATCTTCACTCATGTTACATCTACGAGGCCGAATTTAAAAGTTCGTTCTGACCGCAGCACCGCTCCAGCCGTGGGTGGAGTTACTCAGATGGGGGCGCGGCTCTAATTCTAATGTGTCACATGTGACATAGGGTGTGCCAGCAAACCTGAACAGCACGCTTTAGGCCTTTTTTTTCGACCGAGGAAGAGCAATTTAAAAAAACAACTCACAGTTTGTGTGTCAGTAGGCCCATAGTAGGCCCAGACCCAAATGAATGTGCACATAATAATTTCATAATATGTCCCCTTTAAAACACTCTGAAGCGGATTTCAGAGTGTGAGAACTTCATTTACACCCAGCAGAAGTCTGGAGCGGTTGATTGACATGTTATTATGTAAACTTAAGTCTCCGTCCTTGGGTCTCAGCAGCTTCCATTCCCGTAAGTGTACAACTCAGGCCAACATATACAATTTTAAGTAACAGTAAGTCATAGCAGATAAGCATAAAGAAATCTATTAATCTCTGTTCGAAACTTCCATAAAACAGCCCAACCCCCATTGGGGGCTTTTCTACGACGGGTTCGGTGACCGCCGAGCCCCGGCGCCGCTCTGCCGGAGGACGCTCTCACCCGTATCTGTCGGCCAGGTCTCTGGCTTGCCGGACGTGGACGTCCCTCAGGTCCCGCAGGTCGGCCTTGGTCCCCACCAGCACGATGTCCGGGTTGTCGCAGTAGGCGTTGGCCTGCAGCTGACCTGACGCGGCATCACAGAGAGAGAGAGGAATCCTGAATGAAGTAAAAGTATTGCTACTGCAGAGGTGAAGTACCAGAGTATAAGTGGACGTAGTGATGACTAAAAGCGACTTGACAACCATATAATTTGTTTCCTCAAAAGCTACTCGAGCATTTGCTTTTGTTTTTACCCTTAATGTGGCGCGTTTTTGGCCAGATACCATGTATGTTTCCCTTGTGAAACTCTGTGAAATGCCCTGATTCATCAAGAAAATATGACCCCAAAATTCGAAAAAAGCACATTTGACAGCTCACAACACTGTTGCCTTTCAGACCAAACAATGGCGATGGATGGGGAATTGGATTTTTATCTTCTGCGTGGTAACAAGCAGGAGAAGGCTCCAAATTAGTTGTTTTTGTGCACACAATCAGGGTGATTCCGCTGTTGAGCGAACCGAAGAAAGCACACACACGCACAGACAAAGAAACGCTTTGCTCGGACTGACTCTGGAATTCAAATCTTTTAAATCGCTCTAATTCTTTTAACTCTGAAAATTCTTCCGATTTGTTTAGCGTCTACGCAGAGCGATGTCAAACGTTATGTCTACTCCATAACAGTCATCGCCGGCGAAGATAGGGCGAAGTGAACTCCGGCAAAAGCAAAAAAAAAAGGTCTCATCGTAGTTCTACTAAGTAGCGGTACAGTAGCTTTAACTCCTTACTTTCCACCAACTGTCATCCTATTGTAGTTGTTAGTGCATGGACACATACTCATCCAGTTCCTGACGTTGAGGAAGCTTTGCTGGTTGGTCAGGTCGAACATGAGCAGGAAGCCCATGGCGTCTCTGAAGAAAGCCGTGGTGAGGCTCCTGAATCTGAACAGCGGTGAACAGGTTGGACCAACGCACCGAATGCGGTACATCGAATCTTTACACTCAGGATCCTTATTTCAGTAACGTTTTCTCGGTACCTCTCTTGTCCCGCTGTGTCCCAGAGCTGAAGATGGACTTTGAAGTTCCTCTCCGAGATGCCGTCGGCGCCTGTTCCAGTGTAGGTCTAGCGACCCAAAACCCAGAGAGCATTAGAGAGAAACCGATTTTCACTTACCTATGAGTAAATACAAGACGGAAAAAGATCGGTTGAATGCGTGAACATAAAATGACACTTGGACACTTTCAGATTTTAAGACCACATTATCAGTTAAAAATGCATTAGATCACTCTCTAGTGGAACTGAAAAGAGGGCTTCATGTACAATGTGGCCTTCATGACACTTCATTACAAGACAAACAAATAATCGTATAATTAAAGGTTATATTCACGATAACGTTACGAGTCGAGGAAATCAGTTAATCAATTACAAGTAAATATAACGGAAGAAAATAACATTGAATTCATTTAGTAAAGAAGCTAACATTACAACAGACACTACTGCAATCATAACTATTGCTCAGATTATCAGTCAATGCCGACTTTCCCCTCTATGAACGACCTGGTGATTTCGCACCGCGCAGCACTCACCACTCTCTTTTCCCTGAAGTCAATCCCCACTGTGGTGGTGAACTTGCGGTTGAACTTATTGTCAGTGTACCTGTAGAGGAAGGTGGTCTTGCCCACGCCCGAGTCCCCCAGTGCCAGGAGCTTGATCAGATAATCGTAGTCACCTTCGGCCATCGTAAGACTCCTCCCTGGGATTCAAAAATCAAATTGTTCCTGTGCATTCTCAGGCCACAGGGTGGGAGACGCGCTGGAGGCGCTCTCATAAAGGTCCCCGCTGTCCTCCCCATAACCCGTTGCCCCCGAGCTGCTTGGGAAATTAAGTGGAACCGAGTCCACTAGACCGGGGCTTCCCAAAGGTTTTCGTGGTGGGGCCCCCTTGACTGGGATGCCAACCACCACCTCCACCCCAAGAGAAATTGACTGTAATAAACTGCCATGCGGTTCAATATTTGATTTAGTTAATAAAATTAATAAAAAAAATTAATTATTAAAGTGTTAAAAGTGAATTCCAAGTCAGAATTTCGGGTAAGATCCGAGAAGATCTGGCCCGAGTTTGCCGAGATGACCTTGCCATGACCTGATGTTATGACAACATGGCGGCACACACCGTTAATGGTGAACAAAGTTCCCTTTGCATGGGGTGCATTTGAAAACACGATGATCTCTCTCTCTCTCTATATATATATAGTGAAAAAATATATACGTACAATAAAAAAAAAATTAAATAAATTAAATGTCATCATTTTGTTGCGGCCCCCCCTGCAATACGTTCAAGGACCACTAGTGGGCCGCAGACCACAGCTTGGGAACCCCATGCACTAGACAAAATAATAATCTGTAATGGTCACATCTAGGAAGCATAGCTGAAATTCCCAGTCTGGGGTTGCAGGAGCAGCAGCAGCTTAGCGGGACGTCATAACTCTGCAGCCATTAGAGGCTGATCAGAGGCCGAGCACATGACCGGGGCTGCATGGCTTCCACATGAGCAGTCAAATGCCTCTCTGGTCTTCTCTCCGCAGTTCCTTCAAATGCATGAGCTAAAAACCAGCCTGTCTGGCAGACAAAACCCTGTTCTGTTATTGCGGGCCCCGCCAAACAGCTCACCACTGCGTGACGCCACTCAGGTCAATGAGCCTCCACAGAGACACTTGTGCACAAACACAGCGTGTAAATCACATTTAGTGCAGAATAAAAAGTTCACTTGATTCCCTGGCAGCCCTGATCAGTCAGGCAGCTTTCAAGAGAATCAGATTCTTGTTTCTTCTGAAAATGTATTTTTGTGTGTTTTTGGCCTCGTTAGGTTTCTATCATGCGACTGCATCAAACAACAAAATGACAGAACCAAAGCAATGAAAGGCTAGGTAAAGGAAAGGGTACTTTCTGCAGAGAATGATTAAAACAATTTGATTGTACACTACCAACAGACCTATGTGAAGCGGGGAAGACCGAGCCAAGAGTCAATATTCTCAATATTCTACAATTCATCGCAATGTATTATAATTACTTTGAAAGCAAACCTGGACTCAGCCACACACCCCTATGCCATCAATTATCCAAAAGCATCATCAATAACTAATTCAATAATATATAAAACAGCAGTCCAAAAACAGTTAGAAAATAATGATCCTCAATCTTACCAATCTATGTGGATGATGTGCCAGCTTCCATACAGAGGACACGACACCAGTCCTTGCTAAAATAAAAAGTTAGTTGTGGTGGGACATAGCTAAACCTTTCCCCTCCTCACATGTGATGCAGGGAGGAGTTAGAGACCAACAATAACCGAGTTGGGCTGCTTGGCTGCTCATGATCAAAATGCACCTTTGAGAACGGCATTGTGTCCGTATCGACAAATAATGTGGATTTCCATGGGAATCAGCCAAGCGGGGAACTGGCCTCACTTCCACAGGATCAGGGAATAAGTCTCAAAACAATGTTGCAATATGAAAAAGCAGTGAAGAGGGAGCCTATGACTCTATAAGACTTTAAATCCTGTTAAGATACACTATAATAGTAAACTTTGTCACAAATGTGCAGTCTGATGTTGTTTGTAACATATTGTAATCACAACTATATGGAAAATCAGATCATATTTATGTCGACTGAGTTAGATGCTTGACAAAAGTCCAGCAAACTATTATTGTAAATTTAATATGGAAATTTGACAAACACTATATTTATATACAGGTATATATACACAAGTACAAGTGTAGCTGAACAGCTTGGTAATTCTTTCACATTATAGTTATAAGAAAACATTCCGTCTTTATTAACACCAAAACAAAAAAGGTACTCTTTAGAAAATATACCCAGTAAAAAAATGAAATAAAATAAAAGCTACATACATATATATATTCTGTGTATTTGTCCACATTTCTTATTAGTGCAAAAGTTAGCAGAAGACAAGTGACAACGGTTCGATTTTAATTGGGTTTGAAATAGTTGTGTAAGTTGTTCCGCTGATTTCCTTTAACTGCAGACTTTTTGTCTTTGGCTAATGAGCTCCTCCCCTGTTTCATACAAAAGGGAGTCTTCAAGATGGGCTTCTGTTGCTTCCATTCAGCCATCAGATCCCTCTGGACATCCCGGGGAAGCTCGGAGAACACACCGGGGTCCACATCCACCGGAAAATCACACTCAGAGGAGAGAAGCCACGGCGGCTTGGCTCCAGGCCCCTGAGCCTCAGCCGTGGCTTTGTTATCCACTGTATTCATTGTGTCACTGACAGCCTGTCTTGTGTCTCTCAGCCTTTGGGAGTCTGTTGATGACCCTGAGGTGAGCTGCGGGGCGTGGAGTCTCTGCTGAGGTGGGTGTGTGTTGTACACGCGTGGAGGGGGGTTGTCAAATGTGTCTACTCTAGATGGACCGGTCATAGATTTTGAGGGGCCGAGGAGGACGTCTGTAAAGGCAGGGGACAGCAGCTCCCTCTGGATGTCTTCAGGAAGTAGCCTGAACACGTCCGGGTCAACATTGGGGGGCAATCGGCAACTAAATTTGGGACCCTCATTAGTTTTACCCTCAGACCCCGGCCCCCCTGTGCTGCACATCACTCTCTGCAGGTCCGGAGGCGCTGCGGAGACAACCGGATCCTTTGTTGTCGGTGATCCGTGCAGATGTGTCGGAGCACTGGCCACGCTTTCTGTGGCTGCCGCTTTATGAAAATTGTCTTGAGTAATCACAGTTTCCATGTAACCGCTATTTACGTCACATCCAAACCCGTGATCCGTATGGCAACCACGCACACTGGGGGGCGACGCCTCCTATTGGAGAAGAGAGGGGGGAGGACCACGGATTAATCAGAATTCTTTGAACCTGAGGGTAGACTGTGCTTCACTGATTGCGTTGAATTTGCTGTATTCAAACTGCAAGGCACAACAAGAGCCTAGAGTGGAATTTCCTTCATGTATCCATCTTCTCAAAACACATGCATAAGTATATGGAAGCAGATCTAGGCCTAAATTAAATACAAATCAAATAAGGGAATTAAGTAAAAACAAATGCATATTGCTATATATATTTCCATATATACAGGCATACACGTCATAATTAAATGCAAAACATATTGTAAAATGCCATACACCTTGCTTGCTGACTTTTATTTCGATTGCATTGCTTCTCATTGCAACATCAAGTAGGGCTGGCAAAAAATTACAAAATCAAATATCACAATAATATCTGACGAATACCTTGATCCATAATTTGATTATATTTTGGGGATGACTATTGGTGTTTTCATCAGACAAGACAGACATTACAGTAGTAGTATGGATACTATGGACAAACAGGTAGAAGCATTGATTAGAACAGTCTATGAAGTTCAGAAAATTTTATTACTTTACTGTAATGCTCCTTAAAGACAACATTTAACTATATCACAATAAACAAAATCCTAGACGACATCTGGTATAATATCCCGATAACGATATATCGTCCAGATCTATTCATAAGGCATCTAAAAATAAAACTGAAAACAATCCTCTCCTACCTGATTTTGTGAAGAGCTCTGAGTTTTTCCAGGAGACACGTTGTGTGTAAAGAAGGACGTTATGGCGCCCTTGCCGGTGGCTGCGGGTCCTCTGGACTGCAGGTTGGTGAAGCAGACGTTGATGAGTGTGAGGTGGAACGCTGCACCGCTGTCCACCATCTTGTGGAAGAGCTTCATTGCCATGGCGACCAGCTGGGCCACAGCATCACTACTGCCTAGAAGAACAACATATGAAAAAAAAAAAAAAAAAAATGCGAACACTAATAAACGCACTTACTCCATGTCGCTTTGGATAAAATAATCTGTTATGTGACGTGGTTGTCATGTCATGTGTTGTAACAATGTAATATTCTGCTTTAACTGGACATTGTATGTGGAAATATCAGACAGACAGAAGGATACCTAAGCGGATCTTCTGGCCTATGTAGTTGGGGATGGGACACTGGCGACTCTCCCTGCTAAACCACTTGTTTGTCGCTGAGTATCTTCGAATGGTGAGTCGGAAGGTTTGAGGCTGCCTCCCATCTTTGTGCATCCTAGTTTATAAACAAAACAAACAGCAGGTTTGGTTTCACTGTAAATGTTTTCTACTCCAGCAGACCTTTGTTTTATGGGTGTTAAAATTGTTATGACAATTTTGACAATGATCGTGCACCTCTCCACCAGGCTGCTTAGAAGGTCTTGAGTCTTCTGGAAAACTTCTTTAGTTGTGGACATTTTCTTGAAGGAGTCTTCGTCACTGAGAGACTAAAACAAATAGAAAAAAAAGCGTGTCTTTATATAATGATTGCATAATCATTCTGACATTTGTAAACTTGTTTGGGTACATAGATGATTGTAGGGCTGTCATCTCCTACCTGAGGTGCCCCAGTAGGTGTGACAGGGGAGTCATCGATGCCCAGAGATAAGTTTCTCAAACGCTTGGCGGTTGAGCTTCCAAACTCCCTCACCAGGTCGGCCAAAGAGAAGAGCTGAAGGTCCTGCACACTGACCAATCCCAGGGCCTGGAGTCTCTTACTGGTTTGGTGACCCACCCCTTGTGAGAAAGATTAGACTAATTAGCATTTTATTGGCATATAGATACCAATTAACACTAACAATTAATCACGGCAATGTAATAGTAAAAATACTATTATGTATGTATACGATAATGAATGAAGACTGGATATAGAACCTGACAGTTTAAGTATAAAACTAAACCGGAATCGTAGCATTTAAAATTAAAACAACACTAAAAATAAGTATACATATAATAATATACATAAGAACTGTAGTTCTCAAACTTTTTATGGGGACGGCTCCTTTACACTTGATACACAAAATTCCCAATGTGTCACACCAGCAGAAAATAGAACACTGGACTGCCTGTTTTTGCAAATTACAATGAAATTAAACTAGAAAGCTTATTAGAATCATATCCTAGGTCTGCTTAACACAGCAGAGTCTATTGGCACATTATTTGTGAGCTACTAAGACATTTCAGGAAAAAAAAGAACCATTTGGAGTAATTTACTCCACTCTTCATGGAAATATGTTGTGGGCCCCAGTTTGAGAAGTAACAACTGTAGATTACGTAGTTTGATGTCAAGGTAATAATTCCAACTAGCAATCAAAGCAAAGCTTCCATACCGGGCACTCTGCGAAGACCACCCAGGCGGCCCATGATGTCTCCAATGTTCTCAGGCAGAAGCGTGGTCTGCTGATTCGGTTTGAAGGTGCCAGACACAAGCTTGGCCAGTAGCTTATTTGTCGCAATGCCCGCGCAGCCAGTAAGGCCCAGTTTGCTGTTGATGGACGCTCTCAGCTCGGCTGCGATGTGGGAACCTAACACCAACCGTGGGTGGTCAATAGCTTTGACATCTCTACCTATAGTGAATGGGAAACATTTTTCAGTTTGGTCTGTGTTAAGGTGTGACCAGTTACAGTATATAGGGGCTTTCCAGTTGTGTGTCTTGAGTTTCTAAAGGCTTCCTTTCCATTTAACAGAAAACTGAGACTAAAATGCAAATTCCTTTATTCATTTGGCCCTTAGCTTGTTTCACAGTTCACTTCCTGGTTTCACTGAGGCACATGCAGGCCCTAGTAACTACTTATCCAGAACATACTGGCATGGTTGTAGACATGTCCTTCAAATGAAGCGTTGTGAGAGTCTGTTGTCTGTGTGAGTCTCCTCTCTACCATCCCTGTGATGTCCATGAAATTTTCATCAAAGCCGAGTCGCTCTACTAATGGACAGTAGGACATCAGTAGTCCTGCGTGGATGACAAGACAGGACAAGGTGAGTGTACAGATGCAACGAGTCAGTGAATTCTTTTGCAATGCAACAGTCATTGGGGCAACGATTAGGGACAGTTTGGTTCACAATTTCACGTTTCATATGAGGGTTATCGCATTGATGGTCAATAGAATAACATACAACATAATAGAAAACACCAGTCAAGAGTGGAATGGTATTGAAATGAAAACAAATAGGCAGATCGACAGAGATGACAATAGCCTTTAATTAAAAGATTATGAGATATGATCAGATTTGATGCCATTTAAATCAGATACCTGTGACTTTGAAAGACATTTCCCTGTAGTGTGTCAGGTCCTCTCCTTTAACCAACACCAGATTAGGACATTTCACTTTGGCATCGGCAACTGACATCATCTTGGTGACACCCTGGTCCCTCGCCACATAGTTACAGGTAACTATGATATACTTCTGCTGAATACCTACAAGAACCACAGACAATTTTGTCAGCCATGATTTGGTCAAGAACGGATGGCTAAATGTCAATTGACAACCAACTTTCTGAATCAACATGCAGGATATGACAGAGATAAACTATCCGTTCTATATAACACACACAGATTCACATCTGACGACCACATAAGCACAGCAGTTCACCTAAAGGCACATTCCGCAGAGCAGGGTTCCTGATCATTTCAACCTGGGCATAAAAGCAGTCCAGGTCAAAATGCAGAATAACTTTTTGGGGGGTTTCTTGTGGAGGTGCCCCATCAATGTTGATCCCTGGAAAGAGAGAGTCGAGGCAAGGCAAGTTAATTTGTACAAAAGCATAAAAGACATAAAAGAATACAAGGACAATTAAAAAGCTAAAAACATTAGAAACAACACGTAGAGACATCGAACACACGTTGAAGCGCAATTCAAAACAGGCCACACACTTAAAAGGTGCAGTGTGTAGAATTTAGTGGCATCGAGCGGAACGGATTTGGCAGAAATGGAATATAATATTCATAAGTATGTTTTAATTAGTGTATAATCCTGTGAAAATAAGAATCATTGTGTTTTTGTTACCTTAGAATGAGCCGTTTATGTACGCATAAGCAGCGGGTCCCCTTCCACGGAGGCTGCCATGATGCACCGCCATGTTTCTACAGTAGCCCAGAACGGACAAACCAAACACCGGCTCTAGAGAGGGACTTTCGTACACGCGTCGGTTGCAATCTGCAACCTCACCGCTAGTGGCTGGTAAATTCTACACACTGCACTTTTAAACACGGCTCAAACATGGACTTTTTAAAGGTGTAGTGTGAAGAAATTAGTGGCCACTAGCGGTGAGGTTGCAGATTGCAACCAATTGAATTCCCCTCCGTGGAGGAGAAGCTACGGTGACTGCGAAACTCGCGAAAAGTCCCTCTCTAGAGCCAGTGTTGGGTTTGTCCATTCTGGGCTACTGTAGAAACAACATGGCGGCCTCCGTGGAAGGGGCTCCAGCCCCCATGGAGATATAAACTGCTCATTCTAAAGTAACGAAAACACAGCAATTCCTATTTTCATGGGATTATACACTAATTAATACATACTTATGAATATTATATTCCATTTCTGCCAATTCCGTTCTGCAAAATGCCACTAAATTCTACACACTGCACCTTTAACTTTTGGGTCTCATAGTAAGGAGTTCACCAGCAGCAGCAGCAGGGTGGCTTTCCAAGTCTGTCAAATTGCTCTTCCACTCAGTTTCATCCTCAGCGATGTCATCGTCGTCACTATTTTGCATTTTAAACACAAAAAATATATAAAGATACAATATTTTAGGAACATCAGCTGCCTGCGCCTGTTTAGATTTTGTCCGCAGCAGATAGTGACAACTTCCGGTTCTAGGTCACTCCATTTCCGCCTAGCGGCCTGCACGTTTTTTTTAAATTTTTTAATTAATCATTAATCATTAATCTTTTGTTATTATGATTATTGTTTTTATTATTATTGGTATAACTGGTGGTTTGTGGATTTAATATTGGCGGCTAACATACATTTTAACACATTTATCTTTGTTTATTTATACTTTATTTATATTTTTCAAAATCTGAAAAAACAAACAAACAAACAAACAAACAGCGGTTGGTATGAATATCTTAACTGGTGGTTTGTGTTTTTTATTGGCGGCTTACATGCATACATATTAATCAATAATAATAATAACAATTATTATTATTATTATTATTATTATTATAAAAAAATTATGTATTATTGACAATTCTATAATGAATTCATAATAATTAAATTATCAATGATGGTTTTAAAAAATGGATTTAAATGAAGAAATGTGTACTTTTGATGCCAATCCGCGTGTCTTGGCCGGAGTCTATAAATATGGAGTGACAACGCCCCCAACGTGAACACGCCACCTGTTAATTAGCTTTGATGGTGGTGGTGGTGGTTTTTGTTTGTTTGCTGCAGATGTTGCCGTCGTCCGGTCTCTTCGCTGAAATAAGCTGTCCTTTCCTGAAACGCGGACTGTGCGAGCGGCCACACTGCTTGTACAAGCATGAGAGAGAAGTGCGGGATGCGTTCGGAGCCTCGTTCAAATCACCCGCAGCACAGTTCCCAGGTCGGTGAGTAGCATGTTCCTGCAATAGAGGAAGCTGCAGTTTCAGGACTTTCCATCTCTTAACTTAGTCAAGACAGAAAGTATTATTTGGGTGGAATAAACCTTTAAAACTGCTGTATAAGTACTTGGACAGAAAGTAGTATTTGGGTGGAATGAACCTTTAAAACCATAAGTAGTTGGATAGAAAATAGTATTTGGGTGGAATAAACCTTTAAAACTGCTGTATAAGTACTTAGACAGAAAGTAGTATTTGGGTGGAATAAACCTTTAAAACCATAAGTAGTTAGATAGAAAATAGTATTTGGGTGGAATAAACCTTTAAAACTGCTTTGGACAGAAAGTAGTATTTGGGTGGAATAAACCTTTAAAACTGCTGTATAAGTACTTAGACAGAAAGTAGTATTTGGGTGGAATAAACCTTTAAAACTGCTTTGGACAGAAAGTAGTATTTGGGTGGAATAAAACTTTAAAACTGCTTTGGACAAAAAGTAGTATTTGGGTGGAATAAACCTTTAAAACTGCTGTATAAGTACTTGGACAGAAAGTAGTATTTTGGTGGAATGAACCTTTAAAACTGCTGTATAAGTACTTGGACAGAAAGTAGTATTTGGGTGGAATAAAGCTTTAAAACTGCTTTGGACAGAAAGTAGTATTTGGGTGAAATAAAACTTTAAAACTGCTTTGGACAAAAAGTAGTATTTGGGTGGAATAAACCTTTAAAACTGCTGTATAAGTACTTGGACAGAAAGTAGTATTTGGGTGGAATAAAGCTTTAAAACTGCTTTGGACAAAAAGTAGTATTTGGGTGGAATAAACCTTTAAAACTGCTGTATAAGTACTTGGACAGAAAGTAGTATTTTGGTGGAATGAACCTTT
>OMKR01096032.1:0-10566 GCA_900302355.1 Cyttopsis rosea
AAAAACTCATTTTTACAGCCTTGCATTTGATAAATCACACATACCCTGTTAGCCTATCTCTCATCTTAGCACTGGTACTTGGCGTCTGTCTTTTGGCCCTCCGTATTCTGCCGCTCTCTTTCCATCTCCTCCGCAGCCGCTTGCTGTGGTGGAGGAGCCCTGAGGCGCTTAACTGACCTGGAGGCATATATCTTACCTGGAGCCCTGGAGGCATCTACCTTTGGCGCCCTGCTCCAGCTAATGGACTCTCATACTGTCTAACTATAACATTGTATAGTACATTAATAGTTAGAATATATATACAATAACCTATGATTTGTATGTTGCCTATGTTGTATGTATGTTGCTGTGTATGATTCATAATACTGTTGCCCACTCGGCATCCATTGCAGCCTGGTCATCCTGGAAGGGGGACTCCTCCTTCTGTACACGCTTCCCCAGGTTTCTTCCTTTTCCCAAAGGGTTTTTGGGAGTTTTTCCTGACCCGGTTGGAGGTTTAGACCAAGGGGATGTCGTTGATTTTTTAATGAAATGTGGGTCTGTGAAGCCCTTTGAGACTGTATTGTGGGCTATACAAATAAACTTGATTTGATTTGATAATAATATATTATGCAATTATGAGGACTGAACAACTCTTCCTACAAAATATTATTATTGGTAATAAATATCATTGCCTTGCTGAATAAGTATGGATTTATTTGTCACCTTAATTAAAATTAATTTGAATCAAGGATTAGGACAGCAGAGAAAAATTGGATAACTCTGCATATTTGCTGTGCCACGGGTCAAGAGACACGGCTGCTCTCTATTTTCATGAATTACAATATCAACACTAATCGCCTAAACAGCCTGTCTGCATGTGTGAATCGTCAGCAATCTTGCAACTCCTTCAATTGGCCAAAACAGCCACCAAAACTATCAGTGTACATGAAGGCGCCTTGTTATATTCACTTTTTTTTTATTTTTTATTAAAGCTCTCACCACACCTTTTAATCAATGTTCAAAGAAGCTGCTGTCTTACCAATACCAATTTTGCATTCTTGCCGTTTTGTATTCTTAGCCGGTAGGTCGTGAGTAGTCTTAACCCGCAGTGACCCCCTCTAACACCAGCCCTTTATATGAAATCCTAACAACGCAGTTATTCAATTGAAACCACTATGTTTAATGCATACGGGATACTGTATCTTTACAATACTGCAATACCCCAAAGAGAAGACATTTCATTTCAGAGCCTCAAAAAGATGCATGCTTTTGTGTGGGATAAAAACCCCAGTCCTAGTTCTTTTGTTGCGCCCATTCCTCCTGGCCAATGTGTTGACAATAGCATGCCAAGAGCAAGCTAATCAAAAACACACAGCATAGAGAAGAAAATAGCAGAGCTAAAACAACTAGTGAAAAGAATCTGGGAAGGTGACTGGAAACTCCTTCGCTTAAGCAGTTGGGGGGGAACAGCAGGAAAAGCACTCAGAGCTCGGCCAAGCCGCAGCACGGCCCCCGCTGCACTGCCAAGCGTTGGGTCCCAACACATGAAGCGTCCTAAAATGCTTGGAAAACGTGAGGCGTGCTGCTGAATCGTTTTTAATCAAGGCGCTTGGAAGGTCGCACATGTTCCCGCCTATAGGGCAGAGCTGTGTTGCCAAACAACGAAAACCAAACCAGGACTTTGCATAAACTTCTTTTAAAGTAAACCTCTTCAAATGTACATTATTTCCCCCGATATTCTGCTTCCCTTTGTATCATAAACACATTCCCCTTTTTTTTTTTGTTAAACCAAAAGAACCTTTTAAAAATACATTTTTGTCACCCTCGCATCCAACTGTAATATGAAATAAATATATATATATATAAATATATGAAACAAAGGTGGATTTTGCTATGATGGTTTTGATTTTACATTTATGCATGGTACATTTTTAACTTAGCCTAGATAACGTTATTAGATAGAAGATATTAGATTAGATATTAGACAGACAGAACATCGCCATTAGAGTTCAGTTCACAGCTTATATTCCTCCTGGCATTGTTCAATCTACAGCTCTGGTATCCAAGCCTCTCCTCCATAGTGACAAAGGGGTTTGCCGATTGCACGAACAGAATGCTGTGACCGATTGGATATTTCATGTCAAGTGACATGCAGTGCGCTTACGGTTTTTCAAGAAGTTAAAATATTTTGATCTCCATGCGCCTCAGTCGCACCAGAAAAAAGGGGCATCCGAACGCGTGCGCGTAGCTCTCGCATCACCGAAGGCAAGCCTACAATGAAAACAATGCATTTGTACGCTCAAAAGACACTTCATGTGAACCGGCCCTTAGCAGTTGAAAGTGGTAGACAGAAAATGCCAGTGTAACGCACGTCAAATTTTGCCAAAAAAGATTCCATGAGAGTGTCATTATTGTCATAATTGATGCCAAGCCGTCCAGCACACTGTCCAAATTATGCAATGTGGCGAGCTATTCTACACAATATGTGGAATATAGCGACAAATCGACAGGTTAATCTTAAAACAGGATATTAATATTTCAACATTAACACTCCAACCTGCACAGATAGATTATGAAGAATCCCCTAACTGAACAGCAATAATGTCCCTTGGTAACTATAAAAAGTCTGTAAAAATAGCCCTTGGCTCTTCTCCATATTAGCTGGATCAATGGAAATCTCATTTACCTTTGCAAGCCAAAAATAGTTTCACATTAAGAGAGGAATCCTGAAAAGCGTTCAATCCTGTAATCATTTGCAGACATCCTGGAATCACTGGCATGTGAAGTTTTAAGGCCCCTGGCTACACAGACAAGTAAAAAAATTTGACTTATGGAATGTTAATTTGCTAATATCATGTTACATGGAACTTCTTACATGTGGCACAGGTGTATTTACTGGCCTTGCCAACATATTTGTTTATTAATTACTGATATTAGCTACTGGTATTGTTATTAATTGTATATATTTTTATTTATTAGGGATGTTCCTAGCGACTAATTTCCCTGACGTTTAAACTTAGACTAGTCGACAACTCTAAAAGTAAGAAAACAAACGCAATTTAGCTCAATTTAATCTATAAGGGCAAGCCCTTCCAAGCCAACCCAAAGCCGGTCTTGGCACACACGCCGGAGGAAATGCCCCTGAGGAGGGGTCCCTAAGGAGGGGACACCGACGCCTGGAAAACGATCTTCCATATGCCACATTTCCCATGCCCGGCTGGGCGGACGAGGATTCGGCGCTGGGCTCTTCCCTCTTCGCTCGCAGCTGCTGAGTGGGTGTCAAGATTCTCCAAATCCACGATTCGATTTGACTTTTGATTTTAAGGTCACAAAGGTAGCAATGAAGGCTATGCCATTGTTGATTTGTGAAGAAAAACACTTGTTTCTCAATAAGTAACTTACTATAATAATAACAATTATAAAATAATAACAAAAATATGACAATATTTAAACACAACACCAAGCAGTTAAGAGCTTTATCAAAACTAGACTCCATAATAATAAACAGTTGATCATTTACCACACTATTAACAATTTACATATTGGTTTTATGCCCTGACAACTGTCATTTACGTTTTCAAATTCTTCTTTAAGAAGATGAGTATGTTCACATTCTCTGGAGGGGGCTGCTCTTTTACCTAAACGCGGCCGGCAAAGTGGTTCACCCCGCTCGTCAACCCTCACCGGTTGTCGCGGCGCGTTGCGTCAAAATATTGCCAAACCGCACGAGATGTCATCTTTGTCCCACTTTCCACCTTTAACTTGCGGCACCAACAAACAGGCCAATGTGCTTTTTTAATCCGGCATTGTTAACATTAGTAACGGATGCTCATTTTTTATAAAGCAACATTTGACATTTGTCAATATGTAATTTAAATGTGCACATTAATAAAATAAATAAATAATAGGTTTAACCGACTAGTATTTCTGGTGCCGACTAGCGAGGGTAGCAACTCCTGTTAACTTTTGGACAGGATGTGAATTTGCAGTCACGCCACACAGATGGCAAGTGAAAATGACTGTGGGGGGGAAAACAACGCCCACACTCACAAATGACGGCGCTGTAATTTGTCTGAAAGAGAGTGCGTTACAATCATCACCTTAGACCACAGCCCAGCACACCCTTTTTTTGGTCTTACTAGTGTGGAGCAGGAAGAAAAGCAAATTAAACCTACAAAAGGAATTACAATATTGGTTCAACCAAAACCTTGAGAATGTACAAGTCAAATTGGCAGGTACCCTCTTTATACCATGCGAAAAACAAGACTTACAAGAAATGGTTGTCATTGTGATTCTTTGGACATCTCAAATAAATACTTCCCATACCTTCCCAAAGATATACAGAGCTTGAAAACATTTAAAAATAAAAATTGTGTTCACTAATTTCAATATGATCATACTGACTCGATGGTAACTGTCTCTTCACATCAGCATGCCAGCCTGAGTTTTGTAGTGTATTAGGTCAAGAGAAATATCTCAAAATTTAACTTTGTTTTTAGTCTCTCTCACACTGGCATTGATTAATACATTAATCGGCAGCAACCCTGTGTCTCACAATCCATAGTTTTACTTTTGAGTACTTTTGTTTATTTGCATGTTTATTTTACAAGATATTATCAGATCAATCTACAGATCTAATGATCAATCTACAGAAAAATGTTACATTTGTGTTGTCAGGTTTGACCCTCCGATAAATACATTTATTTGGTTATGACTTATTTATCTTATGACTTTTTTCCCCAATCAGTTTGACCTCACCCATTTTTAACTACTAGTGCAGTGCCCGTTCAAAACATGCCTGTTCAGAACGGGCTAATAAGGACAGAGGACCCTTCTTCCCTCCTGCCTCCCTCCCTCTCTTCTTCCTCCTTCCTTCCGGCCTTTGCTCCTCCCTTTCTTCCTTCTTTATGTGACAGAGTTCCGGATTCCACATTCATGAATTACCAATGCTAACAAAAACGAATCAAAGTTTATTTATATTAAAATTCAACACTGCACGTCCTTGGGTCCCCAGAGATATACCCACCAAGCGTGAAGTAGATTGGATGAACGGTTATCGAGATAATCGAAGGACAGACAGACAGACATCAACAACAGACGCAGCTGTGGCTTCCAAGACAACTCCGCGTGCAATGGGGGTCATGGATGGGACGGTAGTTTGAATGGCAATTTGACTGGAAGGCCTTTTCTGCTTAAAATACATGAGTAAAAAAAAAATGTTTCTATATAATTAAGAAATCAATTAATATATCAACCGGCCCTTTATGTAGTACATAGAGTTGCAACAGCAAATTCAAGCAGAAAAAATACAGGGTTCATATTTGCTGTTCAATTAATATATACACTCAGTGTGCACTTTATTCGGAACACCTGTACAATGCGATGTAATCCAATAGACCAGCTATGCCATAAATTTTGCTTTATGTTCCCCATAATGTTCAGGGTTTTACGCTGTCATAGAAGAGGTGTTCATTCAATTATATGTTTTAGCATCGAGGTCATAGATGGTGGTGGTGTTTTACTGAGCTGCATTATATTCAGATGTGTTTCTAATATTCTGCCCCCCTCATGTATGTAAAAACTTAGAAACACCTCAATATAATGTAGTTCAGTACAACACCACAGTTAACTATGACCTCAGTCATAAAGATATAATTGACTTTACAGATTTTTGACTATGTCAACAAAATCTGAACATTATAAACTTCATAAAAGTAGAATTCATGGCAGAGCTAGTGTATTGGATTACATTGGATTGTCCAGGTGTACCTAATAAAGTGCACATAATGTGAAAATAATAGAAATATTAAATGGAATCAATTGTTATAAAATGAATAACTAAATACTGTAATGTGGTGTGGGGACTACTGATCGATGTAACACATTCTGTTTGGGTCAGAACAAATATCGTGAACCCTTGCACAGAGACTAGAGGTGCAACAATTAGTGGATTAGTTGCCAACTATTAAATTAATCAGAAAACTAATTTTTAGTTTTCTGAGTTTCCCATGAACGTAGCATAATTTTGGAGCGGCGGAGAGCCGCGTCAGCGTCTAAACACCAGTGTAAACAAACATGGATATATAATGTCTAGTCAGACTTCTGCGCTTATTTTGGTGAGTAACTTAAAAATTGTGTAAAACAGACAAGTACGGGATAAAAATCTGTTTGTTTGTTTATTATACTTAATAATGGTCGACATATCAGCCAAACCGATATATCAGTCGGGCTCTGCTACTTTTAAGTTTACTCACCTTGCACTTTACACTTGTTTTGTGTTTTTTGTGAGAACTGCAGTGAAATATCAAAAGTTAAAACCAAAATCTAATCATTACTCAGGACAATTATCGCAGTTGCCATTGTTTGTTTTATGGAAAGGTTGAATGATAACTTAACATCTGGAAGAAATCAGCAGGTTTCTCCTGTTCGCATTAAAGGCTTTTCTATCAAATTTACCTGAATGTCTAACATATTTAATTATGAGAGATTATTAAGAGTCAAAATACAATATGCTAATCATGACATCAGATCGCAAGACTGTTGGCTATAAACATACAAACACCGACTTGGGAAGGATTTATGCTTGTGATTATTTTGACCAGTGTGTCTGTCTTATGTCCCAAATATATATATATACCATATATATATATACCATCTAAGCAGGGAGAGAGCAGGGAAAGAACAAGAGGGATGAAGTGGGCCAGTGATTGGCTGGCCTGTTGGTCCAGATATGGTTGTCCAGCTGCATCCTGGCTGCACAGCAGAGCAGCTTTTGGATTCCTTGCCTATTCCCCTACCGCCAGCCGCCACAGCAACATTATGTGGATTACATAAGGCCCTGCCCTCCCCTCCCCCTCCCTGCTAGCAGGCCAGGGCTGAAGCCTCAACACTCCACCTCAACAGCCAACAATGAATCCCTGTAACCATGGAGGCACAAGCGCTCAGTCCAAAACACATGGGGGGAGGTGAAAACTATTCCTTCTGTTCACAGAGACACATAACCATTCTTCAGATCAATGCATCCTCGCAACAGATCCCTGCACATAGCACAGAAACACTCCACTCCCCACAGGACACAACCGAATGGTACAGCGGCTGACGTGCATGGCCTCACGTGGCAGATCTGTGCCTGCTCCGCTGTCAGACCCCACCTGAAACCCAGCTCTCCGTGCTGTGGAGCTGGAAGAGCTCAGCAGAGGACTGCTCTTGGCTGTTGGGCTGACCTACTTCCTCCTTACTGCCGATTAATAATTCAGAAGATCTGAAATGTGTTTCTGCGTGGCTGTATGCAGCCCCTAAAGGCTCTGTTATAGTTGCCGCACACTACGAGAGAGCACGAGCATCATAGTTGCACATTACCGTGTAGATGCCATGGCGATATTCTCCTGAAAGACGGGGGTCGCTGTTGACAAACCACCAGGGGAAACTGAAAGAACTGCTGTAAACATTACAAAGAAGTCCTGAGGGAAGGAATAACTAGAAAAGAGCAGTAACTTAAAATAGAAGTGATGTTAATGAAATAAAATACAATACGTGTTGTCCTGCAATAGTTTGATTTCCCGAAACAATTGAGAAAATTTCGAATTGTGATTTTTTTGACAGATATTGCGATCTGATTTGCAATATAATTATAAAGTCAATAAAGTCTATATTCAGTTCAATATTCACTGTAGATTTAAAACATGTGATGGAGCATTACCACATGAGATACCATCAAAATATTAACTGCTCTATATTCAAATGCAAGGATGAGAAATTAAAGATATGAACTGCTTCCTACATTTTTAAAATTGGCATAGATGATAAACTTTACTTGTATAGCACTTTTCTAGCAAGCTACACAGATAGCAATACAATCAACAATAAATAAAACAAATATCATGAAGCAGGTTATTAATAATAATAATATTATTATTATTATTATTATTATTATTAATATTAATACATTAAATAATAATTAATATTTATATAGAACTTATCATACAAACAATGCATCTCAAAGTGCTTCCAAACAAACAATAATATATATATATGAGTGAGAGAGACAGAGACAGAGAGAGAAAGTGGGGGTGGTGGAGACTCAAGGCCGAAGTGCTGCTTTTATTCTGGACCAAATTGGCTCAGCGCAGGCCATTTTTCCCCACGCGAGGTAACTTTCACCATGTTTGTTGTTGGTGGGCGTGCCGGATACGCAGTCACCTTGGGCCACTTTTGATTGGTGAGCATGACTGGTACACGCAGAGCACGGCACTTGAGGAGGATGCCACGTCTGATTGGTAAGCACCTGCTTGGAGCGCTTCTGAACCAGAGAGCCGTGTCTTCGTCTTCTAATGTAATACCAGAGAACAAGTTAATCGATCGCAGATGACGGATTAACAAAAAAATAAAAATAAAAATAAAGCTAAAATGCCTCCACAAATATACTTTGGCGGCCCACCCAAGTAAAGTCTATGGGTGGGAAACACTGGATAAACATAGGCCACTGCCATCGGTGAACGTCATCTTATTTGCCGATAGGTTGATGTCAGTCAATGTTCCGGCCCTCCTAAAGTACGTGCCCCTCCCAATCAGCACTCTGGCATCATAGCTTTGTGACAACAGTGTGACAGCATAAACACGGGGCATACAAAAGCAGCCAGTTAGAGACTCACGCAGGCAGTCAGACAACACCACAGACTCTGATTAACATCTCCCTCCATCCGCCCTTGAGAAAGCATAATGTGTTTATTTGTGTTATTCGTGTAAGAGCTATGACAACATATTGACAGGTTATGTGCATTCACATAGAGACTGATTGTTAATCTGCATACTTATGTACTGTTCCATAGTTTCACACCGCTGCCATTAAAGACGCCTAAAGCAGGGCAGACTGCGACCATTTAGTCGCATTTTGCGAGCATTTTTAGAGACCGTGTTGCTAACGATTTCATAACTAGGAGCACAAGCGCGACTTGCAAATATGCCAACCTTTTTTTTTTTTATCATCATATATCATGTGGAACACTAGGAGGGGGCGAGAATTGGTGTGGGTGTGTGTGGGGGGGGGGGAGAAACACAGACGCTGCAGAGCGACGGATGGAGCAGCAGAGCGCATGGAGCGGTGCGCAGTCAAAGCTCATTCAATTGCGTGCACAAAGAGGATGTATGTGTATAAGGCGCAAAACCGGGCAAAAGCCGAGCACAAATTGCGGGAGGAACGGTGATACACGTGTGAGAGAGACCGAGTTACTGTGCGAGAGTGGATGATGATGTGAGAGAGACCGATTGCGCGAGAGAGATTGAATTGGCGTAGTGCGCGAGAGAGACAGAGGTGCAGGTTAATTGACAGAACGCAGTAACCAATCATGAGCAAGCCCGTCCACAGGTAGAATAGCCCATTAAGTTTGTTTTTCAGCTTTAGGAACAAACTTCAAACAA
This sequence comes from Cyttopsis rosea, assembly GCA_900302355.1. Taxonomy (NCBI): domain Eukaryota; kingdom Metazoa; phylum Chordata; class Actinopteri; order Zeiformes; family Parazenidae; genus Cyttopsis; species Cyttopsis rosea. The sequence goes on from OMKR01096032.1 coordinate 9,400, forward strand.
GTATTCAGTTGACACTTTGTAAAACAGTGTCCTGTGTCTTGTCTTATGGCTAGATGTAAGGGGGCAAATATGTGCTTTTCCTTTCCACCCAGAAAATGTCCCAATTTTTTGAAATATACAGTCATCTCACGCCTTACAAAACACAGATACAACTGATAAGGTTCAGGTAGCGTGTCTCCTTGGTACAACGCATTTCAGTTCCCTAATGAATAATTCCAGTTTAACACAGAGCAATGTTAAAGAACAAGAACACACAATTTGCCAATTTGGGCACTTTATTTATATTATTATAAAAGTTATGGAATGGACTGGATATGGTTGTGTGTACGTGTGCCTGTGTGTGAGCAGTAAGACATGAAATACGGCTGCAAATCACTGCATTGTATTGTGTGAAATAGAATTAGAATGAGTAAACAGAGGCACTTCATTATAAACTATTACAAACGCCTGTTATAAATGCTGGCTCGCTGCACACGAGGCCCCACAGTACCACAAAGCACCGTTTGAGTCCAATCACATATTCGACAATAAAAAGTGTGAAACTCAAACCCCCACAGGGCGCCCAGGCTCGAAGCGCGTGCATAACGGACCCGTGGGTCAGAGATTGAGCGGACGCGCTCCCAACCTATCGTGCGCCAAGCACGGGCATGAGTGACCCGTGGGTCCGCAGATTGAGCGGGCAGGCGCCCAACCTAATGTGTGCCGTGCCGGCACACCCACAGGATGCCCAGGCGCGGGCATGACGGAGCAGGCGCGCCCAACCTGGTGCGCACAAGGACGGCCTGGCACGCGTGCACAACACCTCCAACATAAGGACCCCGACTAAAAACGTGCAGAACACTTCCTGTCCTGTCCCTGACCACGACCACGACATGGGTACACCTGGAACTGGTCCCCGGGCGCCAACGAAAAAAAAAAGGGCTGCCCACTGCTCCTGGCTGCCCCTGGAGGAAGGACAGCCGGGATGGGATAAACGCAGAGACCAAATCTCATCGTTCACCACTGCATGTGTTTGTGTCACCCTCCGCATACGTGTGGTTAAAAATGTGTGATTAATAAACAGCTATATTGCACATAAAGATTAAGCCCTTGTAAATGTCAAGATGTACATTGAGTTTGTGTTTTCTCCATTTTCGCTCAGCTTTCCTACATTCTCTTTTTAACTCA
>OMKR01096034.1:5637-28616 GCA_900302355.1 Cyttopsis rosea
GGGTCGCCGACGTCAATGTTGTGAACGGAGCGCCCCGCGGTGGCGGCGGGGTTACGGTACGGGCAGGCGTAAGCTACGGACGACGACCACAGGTGCATTTTATTGATGCCAATTTGAATGGATACAATGACGACATCCCGATCCCGTTGTCGTGCCTTCATCCGCCGCCATCGCCTCATGTTGCAGCACGACAATGCACGGCCCCGTGTTGCAAGGATCTGTACACGGTTCCTGGAAGCTGAGGACATCCCAGTCCTCTCTGGCCGCATACTCACCAGACACGTCACCCATTGAGCATGTTTGGATGCTCAGTGTTTATATTTTTGTTCAGTGTGGTGGTGTGAACATCTGCAGACAGTGACTATTTCTGTAACTTGTCAGTAAACTAGATTGGAATTAAAGTGAAGGTTTGAAGGACGGGTGTCTACTCCAACTATCTTCCAACTAGACGCCCATTCCGCTTCAGAACTCGCATCGCCAGACATTTCATGTCACATCTTGCTCCCAAATCTTGATCCAAACGAAAAGATATTCAACCTGCAATGCTCTTCATGCAGAACCCAAATCCAACCACATCGAGCTGCCAGCTCCTTCCCACATCAGACACGGCAGCGGATCCGACCCTTCACGCCGCTAACTGAGCTTCATCTCGTCCATCTGCAGCATCCAGCACATGCGGTGTCCACACCTTGCTACGGTGCTCGACCCGGGGAACGGTCCGGGTCGCGGGGCTCGGCGAGGTGCTGGGCCCCGGCGGGTTGAGCCTCCTCTGGGTGTCCACACCCTTCCAGTGGGACGGCTCCGTTCACAAGCTACGTTTCCTCTTAAAAGCGTCGTTAAGTTGAAGAAGGACAACACCTCCCGTTCGTTAAGCGGGAAACTTAGAACAGTCAAATAAAGTCAAATAAAGTCAAATAAAGTCAAATAAAGTCAGGACCCGTCCACACGAGGAACCATCTCGTTCAAGCGCCGAGAAGCCAGAGGCGTCGAGATGTGAAAAGGTTCGTTCCGCCGCCGAGCTCAGCACCAACATCTCGCATCGGTGCCGTCGCATCTCCGAGGAACCGCCGAGGCGACGCTCGACCCGCTGCGGCGAAGCACCGACCTTCAGCGAGGACACGGCCGGTGCGTGGCCGGTGCGTGGCCGGTGCGTGTTTCAATTCAACACAATGAAGTTAGAGACGCGGCGTCGCTATAACGGACCCGCAGCTCGGCCGGGACGCGGCGTCGAGGGGACCCGACGGATCGGCACCGAGCTGCCCGCTGCCCCCCAACAAACACTACGTCCGAACCGAGAAAACACCGTTGACACCGTTTCATCCGGAGCCGCGCGGCACCGCAGAGGCTCGACGGCAGCCGACACGAGGATCCGCATCCAAGTTAAAGAAGCGACGAGCGGAGGCTCATCTCCGGGGAGCAACTCACCGGGAGCCGCTTCTCTGGCTCCGATTACAGCTCTTCAGCTCTCCGAAGGCCCGGCAACCCTCCGGTGTTCGGCTCTTCTCCTCGGAACGACTGTGTCCTCGGTTCCTGCGGACGCGGGGAGACGCGGGATCCACGGTCAGGCGATTTGTGGAGACATCCAATATGGCCGCCGCGGTGAGGAGGAGTGGAGCCAGGCGTGACGGGGGCAGCGCAAGTAGGGTGCCTTTCTTTGGGGTTGGAGCCATTGGGACGACGTCCTTTAACACCAAATACACGAAGAGAATAATAATGAATACAAATTAATGAAGAAAACAATGTTAATTTATTCAGTATTATTATTATTATTATTACTATTATTTAATAATTATAATAATTATTAAATAATAGTAATAATAATAATAATAAAATGATTATGTATAATTAATATTATAGTTATTATTATTATTATTATTATGTATAAATCTTATCTTTCTGACAAAAACATTGAATTGAAGTTATTGGCTCATTCTTAAAGGGGCCCTATTATGCTATTTTCTCTCTTCATATGTCTTCATACTTTTATTCTGGGATTCCACTAGAGCATCTTTACATGATTCACAGTCAAAAAAAAAACCATTATTTACCTCACACTGGGCCTTTACCCCCCATTTCAGCCTCTGTCTGAAAGCAGCCCTTTCAGCACCAGTCATTTTAAGCCCCTCCTCCCTAAAAGCCCACTTTCTTCTGATTGGCCGACTTCTGGAAGCGTCACATTGCCCAGTGCCGCTACAGTAATGGCGGCGGCCACAATAAAAGTCAACTGGAGTTTAGGAATATATGTAAGGAATATAATAAGCTGTCATTTCTCGTTCCTGATCGGAAATGGCAACTGTTCAAATGGAACCTTACGTGTTCGATCCCGAATCCGATCCGGAATATGTGGAGAGCGTGGAGATCACGAACATCCGCAGCAACAGAGATTACAGCGAGACTGGACGTCTCTGTTTGGTAAATATTACGCTCAATACCTGCTTATTGTGACATAAAGGTGGTTTATGGAATCATAGCATCGCTGGATAAAACATCCACATTCACACAAGTTCCGTGTGGAGTCCGTTCCCACACAGATTGCTTTTAAATTGAAATTGTCACAATTTAGATTTTATTCAATTTATGTTGCACAGACATTTTCCTCTTCTTAGTCCATTTATTACTTATTAAAACCTTTTTCTTTGTTTCAAAAAACAAACGTGTGACACGTCATCAGCACATTCCAAGCACGTCACAACGTACCTGCAAAAGACACGGCTGGACAGGAAAATAATAAATCACAAGCTGTGTGTGTGTGTGTGTGTGTGTGTGTGTGTGTGTTAATACAGTATTTGTTCTGATCTTGGGCATAATGCATGGTTGGGGAAAAGAAACGCTGGTCAGGGCTTGTGAGGTCAGCAGATCCCAACGGCGTGTTTTCCGAGCTAGGCAGCTTGCACAAACTCACTGGGTTGTCGCGTTTCAGTTTGTGTGTTTTTCGTAATAGGACCCCTTTAAATAAGTTCAAAGTTCAAAGTTCAAAGTGTTTTATTGTCAAATGTACAGTACAACACAAGGTCATTCTGGACAATGAAATTCTTGTGGCAGGGCAAGCAACAGCTACGTAGTAGCACAAACAGATAGGACTTTAGGTACAACCAGCGATCCTTAAATCCTTAAATAATAAAAAGCCCAATAGATAAATACTTAATAAAAACTAAATACAAATACATGAAAACATGAAAAATAAATGATTTAAAACATAATACACAATAAATAATTAAAACACTAAAAATGTGTGGTGTCCACCCCACTGCACACTATATTATTCACCCTGCCAGATTCCCTACTGGACGTACTGGACGTACATCGATATTCATACGCATACATATTTTGTTATATCATTTTTTCAGATTTTGATTAAATATACACATTTCTTGTGTATATATACAACTGTACATTTCTTAATTTCTCAATTTTAAGTTGATCCAATGAATCATTTTTTCCTGTGAAAGGTCGATCCACTAACGTTCACCCACTTGTCCTCTCCCTCCCTCTGAAATTAGGAGAGCTAATAGTTTGTTATATCTTGGGGTATTTATACCAGACCTAATTGTAGACCTTGTCACACACACGTCAATACGTTGTGTGTATATTCATCACGATGAATGAAACATTATTTTCAGGGAGATCGGTTCTTTGTTCGTTGGGTCCTCTAGTGGCGTCAGTCCGGCATTGGATTCATGGGTCTCTTCTCGTCGGCATCACTTTACATCACAAAATCAATCATTTCTCTTCTGAAAATCATGTTAATTTGTTTTCTCGTAACTTATCATAACGAGGCCTACTGGTGAACATCATTTAAACTATTGGGATATTTGGGACCTACTCACTTTGTTTATTTCTTTTGCTTTTTCAAATTCTCTTTAATGTGAAAATAGTTAAACAGGTTTGCATACACTGTACAAAGAACTGGTTACACAATGAAAAGAAACACAGTGTATGTTCATCATTTCATATATTCCAGTCTACACAGCAGTCATCTTTCATCAGTCTCTCGTTGTGCTTTGTCAAGTTTGCTCCCAATCCAAATAAACGTTTTCTTCTGTCCTCGAGCTAAACACTCTCCCACAAAGGAGCCGGAGACAGGAGCTCACTTTGTCTCTTTAATGGAATAGAAGTGGGGTGAAACTGTGAAACAGTGCAGAAGTATGCAGTTTAGTGACTAATCTCTATGCAATGCATGTATCACTTTAACCACCATCATCATCATCATCATCATCATCATCACTCCTTCACTGCATGCATGAATACACCCACAGACTGTGCTTTCTCAAGGGCAGACACGAGGCCGATGGGAGGAGATGTTAGTCCGAGTCTCTGGTGTGGTCTGACTGCCTGCGTGTGTCTCTGACTCACTGCTTTATACTTCCTGTGTTATGCTCTCACAATGAGGTCACAAGCTATGATGTCATAGAGCTGTTGCGGGGGTGGAACACTTTTGAATCCTACTTTTTTTGGGGGGGGGGTTCACTTGCATTGTGCCTGTGCACGCTTCGATGGGTTTAGGAGTGAATCTTAACTTTTTGCTCTTGGATTATGGCCGTTTTGGTTGAACTGTGAATGATGATCAGTTATGCACCTAATTTCTGACACCTAATCCTGACATCCCATGATGGCTGAGGTGACGTTAAGTAGCATGGGGGCAATCTTGCTCTGGCCCAGGACCATAGGGCTCTCATAGTGGTAGTACTTGGAGCCCTTGAAAAGTTTGATGCCATCAGGACTGCACAGAGCGCCGTTGATGTTGGAGACAGGCATGGGAGTCTCCGCGCTCACTGCCCTGGGGGTTGCGGAGAGATCGACGTCCAGCATCTTTTGTCCTGTTGGGAGATGAACACACGGGGAATTATTGCAGGACTTTGGAACCAACATGCAGGGAAACCTTCTGAGTCGGCCATGGGTGATATTGACAATATCACAATATTTTTGGCCCGGCAAACAGGTTTATTTAACTTACTAATTTGTAAATCAAAGGGGAACTTTGAATTAGGTGAGAAGTCAATGCTATAATTTGAAGGTCTTGACACATTTCGACGTATTTCAATGTACCTTGGATAATGTGAACAACATGGTTATCGCCGCAGACGAAAGCAGCATCCACAGGGCCTTCGATGCCCAGCTCTTCATTCAGTGTTTTAGGATAGCCCTTGATGAGAATGTAGTGGGCAGCTGATCTGTAGATGTAGACCTGATCCCCCTGGTGGAAAGAACACAAGAAGTAACTTTGAGAGATTTTAACTTTCACGTGGCCTATCTCACACAGTCAAGACCGTTGCAGAGAGAAAGTACACCGCCAGTACCTACCTCGACGAAGCGGAGATCCACAACATCCTCTATGTTGGGTGGATTACGCCACAAATCCGAGAATTCAATTTGAAACTAACATTGAGGTGGTGGGGGTATTTTTCATCTGACGGTGCTGGTTTTTAAAAAACTTTAAATTTTAATGTTCATACATAGACAGTTTACTGACCGTAACTCGCTACAGTACATCAAATTCACTGCGGCTGCCTTTCACTTCTTATAAGTGAATCGTATTATTCCCGGGAAAAGTGAACAATAGAAACGGCACTAAGAGGAGTGCAAGCGTACTGCAACGCAACTACAAGGATGCTGTTCCTTATATCGTATAGAATATGGGATTTTTAAACAAAACAATGTCATTGAGTACCACTTTAATTATTTTATTTTACTTTTCTTAATCTGTGTTGTCTTTGGCAGGTGGGGTACAGAGCAGAGAGATCTGCACGCCATGGCATCCAGTGGAATTCCCAACCTGCAGCGCCAGTCTTTAATAATGATCCAAAACCACTCACTCCAACTTCTTTAGTTATCCTCCAAATTATAAGGTTGACCATCATATTTGATGGTCACTCACCACCTCGTCCCCCAGCATTACCATCATTAGATTGCATTTAAACATCTAACCACCATGGGGGTCAATCACTGCAAGTGAAACCAAACAAACAACAAAAAAACAACCAAACCAAAAAGCTAATTGCACAATTGGGACAACAAAAGTCAGAAGAACAATAGATGAAGCAAAGAAATTTACATTTTGAATTTGTTAAATTGTCCATTCAAATATATAGCATTTGTGAAACAGTTGAAATGGAATAAAAAAGAACAATTCTACTAATGCCGCTTATTCCTAGAGAATGTTTAGCTGGCTGTGCCTCTAAATGACGTGATGTAATGTTACATAACGTACATAACGTACATAATGTAATAAAGTGAGGAGGCGTCATCCTGTCACGTCTATGAAAACGAAGACCTACTTGAATGAGATAGATCTTGTCGCTGTAGGAGAAGACGGCATCCACTCCGCCGTGCACCTCCCTCCACATCCTGGAGATGGGGAAGGCGTGCATGCCCTCACGGAACGTGTCCAGACGCATGTAGATGAGACCTACAATGAATGAGAACATTGTGGAGTCCTCAAAGTTCATTCATTCATTCATTCATTCATTTAGTATCCTGGACCTGGACCGGACTACTCAGAGCGCCATGTATCATCAGCAAGTCATTTGTTGCCATGGTTACCTTTGAAGATGTATGTTTTGCCCATATTGTCAGAGGTTATGGCGTCTATGCTGACTTCGCTGCATTTCGGTCGACTTGCGCCACCTCCGTGACCTGCGGAAGCAGAGGTCATTTTATTTTAGAAACCGCAATATGAGAATTGCTCTGTGTTAGTTTAGTAATATTGCTATAGCTTCCAGTCCTCTACACGAGCACACGGGTGGGAAGTGGGAACACATTCATTGGGAAAGCATTGAGCCATGTTAATTCGGTGTGCTGGCATCGCTGCACACTTGCTGTTATTCCACAGCTCATTCATATCGTCGTAGCCACCGCTCCTTCCACACTTTACGGAATTTATCAAACGACTGAAAACCAGTCGTCATGGAGACATATTAGGGGGATTCATACCACCCCCTTGCCCCGATCATCATGGGATCGCAAAGTCACAAGGGAGCAGACGGCACAATCGCATAAAGGCCGGCACACTTTTACAGTTGCACCAGGAAGGATCTAGTTTCACGCCATTCTCACCGGGGTCCGAGCACTTCATGAAGTAATGCCTGGCGGCTTTCGGGTAGACCCCCGTCACCTCCCCCGACACCGGGTGGAACCTGGTGAAGTTGTGCCCGTGGAAGCAGTAGTAGTGTTCCAGCCAGCGGAAGGCGGAGGTACAGTTGGGCAGGTGGGACCACATCTTCTTCTTCACGACCTTTGTGGCTATGTCGTAATTGTACACGTCATGTCCTGTCGTTGGAGAGAAGGTCACCGTTTTTCAAATGCCGCTGCTCTTGTTTTGTTTGCCAACCGTTTATACAGTAAATTCATGGCTAGGCCATAAAAATTAATCTAAATTTGATCGCGTCCATAAATCCGTTTCAACGTTCAACTGTCCAACAAAATGTTCCATAACTCTACCGATTCATACAAATTGTTTGATTTCTGACTTCTAGGAAACCTTGAGGACAAATATAATTGACATTTACGTCAGGGCAGTTCATCAAAGTAGGATGAGTGTTAAGTCTATGAAACAATGGCATGTTAGTAAAAATAGACCGTCCCATTAGTATAACCTAAATTTATGACTGGCAACCGTGGCCGAGGTGTTATTCAAATTTAAGGCATTAAATATTGTTTTTCTTTTTATTTGCCAATCATCTGGGTGAATCGGTTCAGTACCATTTTAGTCAGGCTCACGGTCACATGGAAATGAATTCAATCATTTTAACAAGTAAACCACTTTTTGTGTCCGCCTACACTTTCTGACATCGATCATGTTACAAACCTTACTCGTCAGGCACCTATGTCTAGATAGACGCGTGTTTCTTGAAGCGATGGGAACGAATCTAAAAATACCTTTAAAGAACAGGACGGAGTCAGTGGTGCACTCATCCTTCTGGCACTCCACAGCAGCATCCAGGTGACTGGGGACCCCTGGGAAATCCTGCTGGATTTCTTTTGGATACCCTTCTTTTAGAACATGGTCATAGTAACTGAAAACCTTGTCACCCTGTAAATTCAAACAAGAGAATATAAACCATGGCCGTGGGACCACGCCGCATGGTGATTCTACACCTTAAATAAAAGTGATTGATTGATTGATATACAGAATTCTATGCGCAGAACAATTGTTCTGAAGCTTGGGATTGAGATACACTGGTTTGGGTGTGATTGATATAAGAGCTGACACTATTTGATGGAGAAGTATTCTAAGGAATATTTTCAGCAAGAATTTACAAAAAACTCTAAAATTGAGAGATGAAACTGGCATATGTTATGAATAAATATTATAAATATTTTCATACTTGATAAAAAATATTGTTTTCAAAAAAATATATGTTAATATATATATATATAGTTTTTAAAGTGTATATGTTTATATATTATACAAATAAGAAGTGACAATATTCTGCCATGTTTTTCAAAATATATGTCGGCTTCAATATTAAAGTTTTACAATATATATTCTTTCCGTTCTGACCTAAAGGCAGTGTTTATATATTTAGTAACTGGTTTATAATTTCACATAGGCCTATTATAGAAATTATTTCATTGATAAATTGTAGCGGATGATTCGGAATCAGCTGAATATATATTTTGTACATATTTAAATAACCTGTTTACATACAGTAGGTCAACATAGCATCTCTTTCAGTTTTACTCGTCATTAATTTCTTCATGCACATTGAATCAGTAAACTTTGGAGCTTGGAAAGCTATGGGCAGAAATATGTGTCACCAGAAACTGAATTAGAATCATATATGTTTGAATTTATATTGTTTAACTTGAATAATTGCATTGAAAACCTGAATCTGAATAGCATCATTTTAAATGCAACTTATTAGTTTGGAAGTGAATTCCAATAAACTTGAAACTGAATGTAATATTATGAAATTGAATTAATTTGCCCTGAAACGGTATTTGATCTTCACTGAAAATGTAATCACTTCTCACAATTCACTTTCAGTTCAGTGTGTCTGACACATCCCTGTCGTTGAGGAAGAGCGACCCAGTGCGGATTCACAGAAATGCTTTTGGGCCAATCGGCACCAATCAGGCGGGAGAAGCGAGAAGATTCCCTGTGGGCCACGCTGCTTGTTGGGCTGCGAGGGCCAGCGATGCGTCGGTCGCCAACAAGAAGAACCGGAAGCCCGCTCGGGTCAATGTGTTACCATGGCGATGGATCGGGCGCAAAACTCAAAGTAATTTTTCTCCGAAAGGGCAAGACATAAAAAGACAGTTTTTAAATAGAATTTAGAAAACACTTTAGACTTTGGATGTGTGAGACACACTGAACCGAATTTCAATTGTGAGAACGGAATACATTTTCAGTGAGGATCAAATAGTTTGAGAGCAAATTCATTGAATTTCATAATATTCAGTTTCAAGTTCATTGGAATTCAGTTCCAAACTAATAAATAAAATTTCTGATTATGCTATTCAGATTCAGTTTTTCAATGCAATTATTCAAGTTAAAAAAATACAAATTCAAATTGTGATTCAAATTTGATTTTTAATGCAATTATTCAAGTTGAGCAATTCAAATTCAAATATGTTATGCAAATTAAGTTTCTAATGACACATCTCTCTGTCCATATTTCTCTCATTCTGTATTTTAATAGAGTTTTGCTTGCCGTCAAAAGGAAGTTTAAAAACACCTCGAGGAGGACAGGACGCTTTCTCTATTTGCCAACATGTGTTCTTCTGTGACACTGAATCAACATGTGAAACCAGAGAGTACAACTTCATATCAGGAGACTGCCACCTCCCAAGTCTCAGAGTGGAGTTATTTTAGGAATGGTGGCATTTTGACTCGACCTACCAGGAAAAAGTAGATGTGGTTGTGGTCGTGGTCCTGGGGGATCTCCTTGGTGCTCATGTGGAAGGCAGCGTCTACATGGCCCAGATGATGGAAGTTGTCCAGCTCCTTGAATGACGTGTTGGAGAGCTGAGCTGCTCCGTGGAAGCCCTCCCACAGGTAGTCACCTAAAACAACCGGGCATTTTGCAGTAATTTTTAAAAAGAAAATCTACTTTATACAAAATCTACTTTTCAACATGTACTTTCTGTTAAATTTTGATCCCTCTGCTATTATTGCATATTTGTTCTGATGCGTGCTGCCCATAACACTGCAATTTCCCTCCAGGGATGAATTAAATATTAATCTATCAGTAGTAGTAGTAAGCGAGTAAGTAGTAAAAGTACAAATACCGTGACACAAAATTACTCTTATTAACGTACCTCATTTCTCCTTAAGTAAAATTAGACGAGTAGTTGCTCTTAAATGTACTTATAGTATTAAAAGTAAAAGTACTTGTTAAATCCAGTGCCTTTCTTTTAGACAATGAGCTTTCACCATGAGAATAAAATGATTCGGAGGCCAACCATCTGCGTTGGTGGTGAAAGGAATCGACCTAAAGTTGGAGCGACTAGGCCATCTGATTGATTCAGTGAATTGCTTTTGATATCTCCAAATATAAATCCTGAACACAGCGGTGTTAGAAATGTCGTAGAGTAAAAATTATAGATATTTGCTTTGAAATGTACTGTAGTAAAATTCAAGTCTCGCAAAATGAATATACTTAAGACTGTACCGTATAGTACCAGAGTACTTTTACTTTGTTACTTTCTACCACTGCTATCCATCTCTATCTATGCCACTGTGCAGTACGTTACGTGCTACTAGGAGTCCATCTGTCTGCGCGTGTTGTGTTGTCTATTTTGTGTCCTGTACTGTCCTTGCAGATCAACTACTAGGATTGACTAATTGTATGGGAAACTAGCTGTGTGGATCCTTCACCACGATCGGTCCATCAATTTCCAGGTCCAATCAGAGGCAGCTGCAGGGCATGGAAACAGTATGTATGTCAGGAGGCTCCACCCCTTAGGAGCTATGCTCCTATTGGTATATCTCCAACGCGCATGCGCACGTACTGAAAATGTATTCATCCACTCGCTTCAGCCGATTAGGATGGAGCGGCATGGCCCGATATAACCCGGAAGGTCCGCCATCTTGTCCTCTTTTCCAATTCAGCCGCGACCGAATACCTTCACCATTCACCGAAGACGACTCCAATTTCAAGATTTCCGTCGCCGAGACGAGCACCTACCTACCTCTGCGTCTTGAGGACGACTACTACGCCAACAATGACCTTTTAAAGATGGATCCGCCGCCGTGCGAGGCCTGCCGCGCCATACCGGCCTCCAAGCCGGACGCCGCAGCGACTACTTACAGAACACGCGCCGCTGGACCAGGCCGTCGCGGAGACGAGGAGGCCGTCTCCGTTCCTTCACACCGACGGGGATGACGAGGACACCCTCAGCGCGGACATCTGCTCCTGGCCTGGTTCTCCGCCCCGGTACGTCGCCTTCCCTCCCGGCAACAAGCCGACCGACGGAGACCAGGCTTCCGTCGCGTCGGGGCACCTGGGGATTCCCGTGCCTTCACCGCCATCGGCCACGGAGGCGGATTTGATGGTGGGGAGCATATGCTGGATGATTCCTGCCATGCCCTCTTGCGCTCTGGTCTCGTTCTACAACCCCTTCACACAACGCAGTGGGATTCGAGGCTCAGAGGATGGGCACACCGCGTCTCGAGGAGACGCTGGCCCATCGCTTTGCCCCGACCTCGTGGCTTCTTGGGCATCCAAGAAACCACTGCTGCTGTTGGCAAAGGATAGATTCACTGCCCAGCTGGCTGACAGGACATACGCCCTGGCAACTCAAGCTGCGGCGGCGACGTTGTCATTGCCGATGCCGGCGGCCTCAATCTCTCACCTGACCACCGGCAGGGAGGCGCTGACGGCAGAGGCAGAGGAGGCGTCTAAGGCTTCCTCTGCCATTCTCCACCTCTCCCAGGCGCAGCTCCAGCCACTGATCGTGGCGGATCCCCATGCATCACGACGCACTGTCGCAGGCCGGAGGTTCGGTAACCTCGCTACTGGTCCCGGGACGTCCTCTACCGGCCTGGCTCCTGAACGGCGCAGGCTTGAACAGCGCACACTGTCGCAGTGATCTCCACCATGTGAGCTCTCGCGCGCGGTCCACTTCTCGGCTCTACGCCTCCAAGTGGAACGTGTTCAAACGACGGTGCGTCAACGGTGTTGTCGACCCCCTGCGCTGCAGTGTTAGGGTTTTGGAATATTGGAATTCCTGCCTTCTCTTAGAGTTACCATTAGAGTGTACGGCACTAACGGTCCGGTGTTTAGTCCCCCTCTCGTAAAGCGTTTTCTCACGGGGCCGCGACACGATCACCCATCAGCGGGACTTGGGGTTGGTGCTGGACATGCTTTGCACGCCCTTTGAACCTGTGTCTCAGATCCCGCTGAAGCCGCTTATCGCTCTGACCTCTGCGAAGCGCGTCGCGATCTGTGCGCTCTGTCCGTGCAACCTGCCTGTCTGGCCGTTAATGCCGATCTCGCCGGTGCCGTGTTACGTCCTAACCCGGCTGTAGCAGTTTCTACACTTTAAAATTATAAATTGGACCAGGAACTTATTTTCTTAAAAACACGGAAAAATCTAATAAAATTGATTAATTGAATTAACATTGGTCAGTCTCATGGTTCTTGTCCAATTCACTGGACGCTGGTTTCTACTCTGAGTAAACAACACACAGACTACTTAATAATATAACTATATACTTAATACTTATTAATAATATAATACTTAAAATATGAGATTTATTACACGCTATCTAAATGAACACAGGGAATAAATAACGCACATAATAAAAATAAATTAGCAAATGAGTAATAGTAAAAGATATCATAAGGAAATAAACCAAGGAATTAAGAATTTCGAATGAAGGCGCAAATAATGGGATCGGATCTGGGACTCTTATCAAAACACGTGGAAAACGCACATTAAGGGGTTTTAACTTCTCTAAGAAAAATCAATATTATAACCAGACATCAACCCATCATGAACCTGTGGCTTACAGTCGCCTGACTTGGCGTGGAGAGCTTCAGCGCATCCGTCCGTAGCTTGTGAGCAACGCGGTTCCTTGAATGATTGACTGGCGATTTCCAACCCGACGGGCCGGGGTGGCTTTCGGAAGGTTCCGAGTCCGCTCACGGCTCGCTTCGGCGTTTACTTCACTTTTAGGGATCGGGTTCGGGCGAATTTATTGGGCCGTTTGACGACGGTGGAGTGGACTGGCGGTAGCTCCTTTGTCCACGCGGAGTAGCGGTTGATGTCCGGTGAATGTGGTCTGACTACTCTCACTATATTCAGCCAGGCAGGAATCTTCTTAACTCAGGTACTGAACTGAACTTGTTTAAGAAAGAAAAATTGCCACGCAACTTAACAAAGTAAGACGTAGACGTAGACACGTAGTTACTTCGGGGGTCGGGATGGAGGTCAGCTTGACGAACGATGGTCTTCTTTTAAAGGAGCCATATTATTCTCCTTTTCAACAAGTTCATATAGGTCTCTGGGGTCCCCACAACTTTGAAGAGTTTTGCTGCAAATACCACTCAGATTATTCCTTCGAGCCGTTCTAACCTGTCTCTATTCTTCAGGCTCTGACAGGCTGATTCAGTGTGCGTGTATGCATGTGCGTGGCTCAGTGTGCGTGTATGCATGTGCGTGGCTCAGTGTGCGTGTATGCATGTGCGTGGCTCAGTGTGCGTGTATGCATGTGCGTGGCTCAGTGTGCGTGTATGCATGTGCGTGGCTCAGTGTGCGTGTGCCACCCCCACCCCGGAACTCTTTCGGCCACTTCTGTATGAAGAAGATAAACATTCACTATTTGCACCTTTGTCACCAAAATCTATTTCTGAACAAATTTGACGCAATGCAGTTTCTGAATCTTATAAATAAAGTTATATACAATAAATAAGGTTATTGTGATCATTGATTTAAATATTATTTCAATTTAATCTACACTATAACTTAAACACAAGCACAGTGAATGTACTTCCTCAGGTATGTAAATCGACAGAGACAGTCCTTCAGATCAGACTGGGTGTCTCCATTCTCAGCAGGGGGGTGTTGATTCAAGGACAGATGGAGGGTGATGAGGTCTGGGAAGAAAAGGGGGTTTGGGCTTCTCAAGTCAATGTCAGAGTCTCCAGCTAACACAACAACAGTCATTCACTATCTCCCATCCTGAGTGGTGTGATCATTATGGCTTTTGATTCCCGCTACGGGATCTCTGTCCACGATCCAATCTTTGGAGCTGGGTTGGGTTAGGCCTGTTGGCCAAACACTAAGTCAATTATCATGTTGGTGTGAGGATCCACCATCCGTAGTCACATCCCGAGGATCCTTTCGTCATCCGGTGAGGTCCTGGCGAGGGCCGCGGGGGAGGCCAGCTCGGGCTCCACCGCCCGCGGCCTCTGTTTACACCTAAGGTTGTGACACGCTCATACAGATTGTGGGTCCTCGGCGCCTTCTTTCCTGCTGTGCGGGGAGAGCAACTTCACAGCTTCACAGCTTCAATTGGTCGTTTGTGTGCCGTGGAGTCGCTGCGCTCGGCCGGCCGCTCTCCGCACGGCGCCTTTCTCATCGGTTATGCGATTGTGTCGCGACGGCTTACGAGTCGACGGGTCGGGACGCGCCGACCGCTCTCCGCGCCCGCCCTGCTGGAGGTGCCCGTTTAGAGGCGTCCGGGTTCGGGACATTTGTACGGCGCCGTCTCCTTTCGTCCGGTTTTACCGGCGCGATGTCTCCGCGGGGCCTCCCTCCCGGTCTGCGGACGCAGGGGAGTGTTTTCTCTCACGGGCTACTCAGATTCTTGACGTTCTGCCTCTGCTTAGTGACTAACACTCTCTCTGCGCATACAGTGTGTGTGGTGTTAGTCGCTTCCCATTGCCCCTTATTTGGGGCACGATGGATTGCCAGGGTGGTGGTGTGCGTATTTTACGTTCACTATCGGCTTCGGCTGCTTCAGCCGTCACCCTGGACCGTAATGCAACTGAAGCGTGTTCGGGTCCAGTGGGGAGTATAGTATGGGGGTCTCCGCCCCCGGTGCACCAATAGGAGCGTAGCCCCTAAGGGGCGGAGCCTCCTGACATAGAACGAGAGTTACTGTAGCTTTGTAACTACAGTTCTATGAAGGAGGCGTAGCCCCTTAGGGTTTATTCCCCACCGGACCCCAACAGTCTTGCTTGGTTTCAGAGGACAAGATGGCGGACCTTCCGGGTTATATAGGGCTATGCCGCTCCGTGCCGATTGGCTGAAGCGAGCGGATGCATAAATTTTCAGTACTTGCTCTTGGTATGTATGTATCATCTGTGCACATCTACGTTCACAGTTACTCCAGGATTTCGCCCCTTGTCTCATACAGCCTCCTTACTGTTGCAGTACAATCGTTGTATATACTCAGAATGTATTTTGGCGAAATCTGCTTAAATACAATTTTGTAATTTAAACGTAGGGGATAAATTGCATTTATCATCAGTGATGTGGTATTTTCATGAAATGTAGGTATTGTCCCTTTTAAAACTACAATCGCAAACTTTTTCATTTAAATAAATGTCTGTTAAGTCACTATCGCCGAATCAAATACGAACAAAGTTTTAAAAACCGGGTGTCGAGGGTTCCCGGGAAAAATTACAAGCGGCGTAGTTAGTGACGGTTTCCATCCCCCAGCGATGGTTGGTCCACCAGAGAGGGTAGGCGGAGCTAATGTGAAGCGGTGTGCTTTTACACTCTTACCCTCTTGTCTCTCTAACGTTTACTATGGCCTAACAAACAGAGAAGATTGATGACTACTGACCATGAAACAAGTGCAAATCCAAAGAAAAAGAAACAACTTTGACGTTCAGATGAAGGCAAACAGTCATGAAAGCAAAGCAAAATCAAATCACCAGCAAACCAACTGACTGACCGGTTGGCGACACCCAGACGACACTGTTTGGAACTCAGGGGAAAAAAGTCCAAAAACACACCTGCAATTCTATTTCCACCATAGATGTCGCCAAAAACAAAAAAACTTGAAATCTTCGAGATTGGCACTTTAAGTATCATGCGTAAAATGAATTCCCAAATCATGTCTGAAATATTGCAGTCTGATTAAATATAAAACTATTAAATATATATTTCGATGTTTCTTCAACCTGGTAGTTTAGATATCACCCAGAGTTTGTCTTGTATAATTGGCACAAAATTGTCTCCGTTAGACTGTCTACCTTACTCCAGTGTTTCAAAAGAGACCCATGAATGAATGTCTGCACCTTTGAAAAATAAGGTGTTTCCCTTCTCGTCCGGTGCAATGGCGTCAAACTCGATGCCGTCACACCGGTCTGGTCGGGTGGGACGGTGGCCATCGCCAACTGCTTCAGCCGAACACAGTTAAGGTAAGTGTAACATGTAAAGGTAAGAAAAAGCCGCGTTAAAATGAATCCAGCTGATATGTTACAAAAGTATAAAGAAGTCAGACACAGTCATACACAACATGTACATGTAGGACTCACCAGTCATTCCATCCTCATGGTGCCTGGGGAAGTTAGAAGTCAATGAATCACTTTCACATCCAATAAGTAATGATAACGGTGGATGGAGAGTCGTGAAGGAATGCTATGACTATGAGAGTGAAAGTATTGCATTTGTTTGGCCAATTGATCTGATCTGTGAACTTTGTGAAACAGTTATGAAACAGGTGGACATTGGTCAGGACAGTATCAATACAAGATTTGCAAAGAACGCAGACAGCAATTTGGATTCATGTGCTAATGCAGGATTACCATGTGATTGATGTACGACATGTCTGTAGTGTGTCTAGTGTCATAGACTGGATACGGATTTGGTGCGCACTGTTTTGTGTATCGAAATCACTTATAACTCTGTAGACTGTAGTAATGTAGTAAGTACATAAGTATGAAAGTATGAAAATCTACTTGGCGGAATAAACTGATTCTGATTGTGTCAAAAGATTTTTTTACTTATCGCAAAATATTCTTATATATCAGAACTACTGTAAATAGGTTATTAAAGAATTAAAAAGGGCTTCTAATCATCTCAAAGAAGGTTTTGAAGTCCCCCCTGAAGATAATTGTCTATCGGATTGAGGTCCCTTTCATCAGTGTATAGAAATGTAATAAAAAGAAATACCCACATTGGTGCAGCATTAGTGAGGACAAGTGCCAAGCACAGACAGAGAGCCCAGCAGAAGGTCATGGTGTCAAGTCCTGAGTCGACTTCTCGGTTGAAGGCAGCGTGGAACATCTAGCTACAGACTGAGTGTGTACTTTTATAGAGAAACCTCTCTCTCTCTCTCTCTCTCTCTCTCTCTCTCTCTCTCTCTCTCTCTGGGATTTCACATGTTGCACAATGAATCGGATAGGGACTGTCCTACCCTTTTTGTTGACTGAACAAACACATCAGGGTTAGGAAAATGGTTTGAGTCCAGTTAGTTTAGTAATTTTTAATCAAGGGAATAGGTTACATATCCAAGCCTGAGCATTGTATCTGCTGCACATCATCATGCAAAACTAAATTCTAAGACTAAACTCAGAAAAAGCTAATTGCTGTCAAACCCGCCTGAAAAATCTGCAGTGGGTATTTGAGGTTTTCCCAATTTAAAAGGGGATTTACAAATGCCAAAATATCACTCTGGCACACAACATAGCATAGGGTCATGGCTCACATTTTACCCATGTCCCTGTACTTGAGAATCATGACATTATAATTCAAAACACTTCAGTAAGATGAAATCATACAGGCATGCAATACTCTCCATAACACAGATGCTATGATAATAAAGCAGTTAGCTCCTTTACATTGTATGCTAACAATCATTTATGTTGATTCTTAAGTATGAATAAAATAAAATAGAATAAAATAAAATAGAATGTTAGATTATGTCATGTCCACAAATTTTACCCCTAAGTACTGTGAGCTGACTAAATCAGTAGTTCCACTTAAAATTGGTGTTGACTTATATAAGATAATCATTTTAGTTTCAAACATATTTTTTCATCTCATTTGCATGGCCCTCTCAAGTTGACTTGTAGCGGTAGATCTTGATGCAGTGGTTCATGCTATCTGACACGACCACTTGGCCTTCAGGAAGAAGGGCCAGACCCCTGGGACTGCTGAGATTATCCATCACCAGTGGCCAGCCGACATCCTTGGCAGGGTACAGCAGAACATGATGGTGCTGCTTGCCCCAGTCAGCAGCTAGAACATCACCATCACTGTCGATACAGAGGCCCCAGGGGCAGGTCAAGACCGGCCCCAGACCCGAGCACACGCCCAGGATTCTGATGGTCTTCCATCCAGGATCCAGGACCCGGATACATGGGACACGCCCGGTCTCATTGCCCCTCTCTGATACAGCCATCAGCCCAGTGGTGAGACAGGCCGCCACCAAGTATGGCCTGTGGAACTTTGTGACCACCGTGCGCTCCAACCTTACCCCTGTCTTTGGGTCTAATTTAAGGGCGGTGAGGGTGCCTCGCTTCATGTCGGCTACCAGGAACTCATCTTGTCGGGTAACAGTCACTCCTCTGGGAGCATCCAGCTCTTCATTCGTGGAACCGCTCAGTGTACCCCCAAAGGTTTGCAGGAGCCGTCCATGCCGGCTGAAGACCAACAGTGCACGTTCAGCAGCACAGCTGAGGGCAATGAGACCCTTGGCATTCACAGCCACATCAAAGTAGTTGCAGATGCGGGCAGATCTCTCTGTTCCAGAAAGGGACACCTGCTGTACCACATTCTTCTGGAGGTCGGTAACCTGAATCCGTGCATTTCCACAGTCCACAACAAATAGCTGCCCTTTGACTGTGGCATGGACACCACTAGGAAGGTTGAAGTCAGTGCGGCCCGATCCCTGCTTTCCAAACTGTTTGACTAGATAAGCTGAATCAAGGGCAGTTGAGCGACCTTCTTCATCCACTTTCTTTAAAGGTAACACAACTGTCTCTGTGCTGCCCTTGATGATCTGTTGCTCTTCCTTGGTTTGCTGTAAGTTGTTCCCTTCAATTGCAGACAAAGACAGAGATCGACTCACACAATTAGCGCCCGAAGCCCACTTCAGTGGTCTTGATTCTCTTTCTGTTGAGCTTGTTGGACTTCCTCCAGATTCTGGACGATTTCCTTGACATTGACCAATAGTTGAAGGCTCTGAGGATAATCGCACTCTGTTGGCTTTCCTGATTATGTGAGGCTCAGCTTTGCTGCTATTTATCCTGGAAAACCATGGCTTTCCATATAGATCTGCAGTGGGCAAGGAGTGGCAGTGCTCTTCCTTGAGGGAGTCATTGGAAGGAGTGTTGACAGTGTGGGTGTAGCAATAATTCTCACCGTCAACTGGGGGTGGGGGGCTTCTACTGTCCACAAAGGAAGCAAGAGGACACGGTTTTGGCTTGGCCTTTGAAGATGTTGCTGAATCTTGGCTTTCTTCAGGGGTAACTTCGGGCGGGCACGATGGTTCTTCACTGGAGACAAAGACAAGAGCCCTTTGCTTTCTCTGACCCTTTAGGGTGGAACGTCTCTTTGTTCCATTTTGTCTATCATCATATTCATCACCCTCAGAATCCCCTTGACTTGAGAGTGGTGGAAAGGCTAGGAATAGATCTTGCCCCTGTATATCTGAACACAATGATTCCAGTTCATCATCTTGGGATGACTCAGAAACACCACGACATCTCAGACTGGGAGACTTCCAAGTAGATGACTTAAGCCCTTCTTCACCCTCCCAGGAGTTTGACAGGCGTATTTTCCTAACAACACGCATGCTCTTGCTGTTTGCCTTAATGGTCTCTTCTGGACTGTTCTTCTGCCCAGTTCCATTTAATGGTGGATCCTTTTGAATCTTGACAGGGGTCATGGTGACAAAAGTCATGTCCCCTGAGTGCAAGGCACACTTTTGCCCTTGTACACCGCAGACACCAATGGGGTATGTCATGCCCTGTTCACGAACTTCAACTTCCCCAAGGCTCAGGGTCTTTGATTGGGGGCTCTGCAAGAAACGTACCCTCTTCAATGTCAGGGATATCTCCCATGGTTGGGTGACCTCTGCCACCCCTCTTTGGAGTTGGTTTTTGTTGGATGCACCAGCATTGTTGCCCCACAGTTGGACCTGCTCCTTCAACTGGCTCATTTTACGGAGCTGCCGGTACACCAGCATCTGTACCACCCGCACTGCTGCGGCATTCTCCTTCTTGACTTGGTCAAGGTGTTGCTGGACTTCCCTGTGGTCCCGCTCAATCTTCTCTAGGAGGCGTCGCTCTTCCCTCTGAGCTCCGATCACAGCATCGTCCAGTTCTCGGTTCACTTCCTCTACCTCAGCTTGCTGTCGTTCTCTTAGAGTATGAAGCTCGCGCTCTCCTTGCTCGAGGTTGGAGAGAGCTTGAGTCACCCAGTGAGGTGGAGGTGTGAGGGATAGGCTTGTAAAGATGGACTCTGAGGGGTGGAAAGATGATGGAGGTGGGGAGGTCACATTTCTCAGTATTGGAGTGCTGTATTTCAACAGGGCTGAAAGCCCAGGGAGGGCTCTTCGCTCGGAGTGAGAGTGCATTAACATGTTGATTATACAACCTTCCCACCAGATGAATGGGATCTCACGTTTCAGTTCTCCTTAAATTTGTTCCTGTGAAGAGAATCAGAAACAGAGGTGATTGTAGTTTCTATCTAAATTGATCATGACAAAAATCTGGGTTTCTTCAAAACTCTTAATGCCATCGCAACTGATCCTTATAAAGGACATTCCTCCTAAATCAGATAACCACTATCTGACACATGCTCTTGTTCTTGAAATGTACAGTATGTTGTAAGAGATAGCAGAGAATTGGTTTCCTTTGGTGACAAAATTGTGACACTTTTCTAGAATTAATCAATGGAATAGAAAAAAAACCCAGTCCTTTATGCCCCCAAAAAGATGAAGATATTAATTTGCTTTGAAATTAGACCTTTTAATTCTTGGAATGTGGTTTGACCCACCTTTCGACTCATGTGTGTCACCTAGTTTCCCCGAGGGCTTAGATTCCCATCACACATGTGCATTCTTGTTTTTCTTTAAAAGGACACTGTTACACATCGAAATGATATCCATTCCCACAATTCCACAGTGTATTCTCTTTCTCATGAGAGCCACTATCATTTTCCTTTCTATCTAAAGACATTATCAGTGTCAGCAGCTAGCTATCTCTCACTGCGACAATCCAAGTCCTTAATTCGATATTTGATGTAATTTAATGTGCAACTTCTTGATGGTGAATTGTATTTCTCTCCTCTCCAATCGTTTATTTCCAAGCATAATTATTAATAATCAGTTAATGCTATTCCTGACCTGCCGTAAACACAGGGGACACTTATGAGGCCTTAAGCTGACTGCCTCTTTGACTTTTGCCACAATGAGACTTCTCTTGGTGTCTCTTAGCGTCACTCATCCTGGGAACTCAACAGTTTCAAATGGTTGCTCCCCTCCGCAGAACAGTTGCCTATTGTGACCACTGGAGGATACGCCACAGCTTATCTGCTCCGGACATTGAACCTGAGCCTTGTCTTTCACCACCAGCATGAGGCACCTGTGACCAGCAGGAGATGAACCAGGAAGAGTCGAATCAGTATCATTTTCTGTAGGAAGTGCTGGCATTTTGCTGCCGATTCTGCATCACTATTCACGGTCTCCCAGCTGGCAATGGTTGAGTGACTGCTGTGCTACACTATATAGGTTAACAGCGGAGAACTAGTTTGAGATTATTTTACCCTATACCTCCCTGCCCAGAGCAAAACAACGGGGCTTTTGCAAGGATGAAAGGGTGCAGGTGTCAGTTTACTTCTGCACGCTCACAATAACGTCCCTCTGGAAACATATGACCTCAGAATGTGAATAGACTGTTTCTCATGCGTTACAAGGACAAAACTGATGTGATCTATCTGTGATGTTCATTTAGGACAGACTAGCATTTAAATACAATAATTAAAAAAAACATCTGTATAAAAAAATATAATTTTTTTTTAAAGCAACATATTTGTTGAAGAAAATTAGTGCATAGAAAAATTTGTGCATTAGTCAAATCTCATCAGTCTGAAAAAATGGAAAATGTGCTTGCGTGTCGGCAACAAATCTAGTCACATGCTGGGGGTGAGGCCACTGCGCCGCATCATGTTTCCTCTTTAATGTTGAATAAGGTGCACTGGTTGCTAAGTTACTGGCGTCCGCAGCTGAGGTGATGACACCGTCGAATAAATGATACCATTCATAATTGAGAGGATTTCTGCAGGATGTTACTGAGCATTCCGGGTATCTACCCGAAACAATAGCCACCATTCAGCGCATCACATAATCTTCCCCAGGTAAAGTCTACGACGTGTTCAATAAAAGATCCTTTAATCAACAGCAACAACGATTCAGCCCCATGCCAGCAAATTAATAAACCCTGCTAAGTGGACTTTACTTCTATTCAACTTTGTTTTTAAGCTAGCCGAGTTGACTAACCCATAGGGTGTAAATATAATACTGAACTATTATGGACTATTCTAAGATTGAATAGCCCAAATTGAACTTTTGAAGGCTTGCTTCTAAAATGTACAGTAAACAAATAGTGTAATTGCATTGAGAATGACAATTGATCATCGTGATAAATTCCACACAACTCATTAGAAATAGACAAACAATTTAATTTAAATTAGAATATATCAGCTATTCGTCAAAAAAAAGAGAAGAAGAAAACATTGAGCCAATTTTATTAGCCAAGTTATTTAAAATGAGTCAGCAGTGTAAGCTCCATTGGTGTCAAGACAAATCTCATTATATTTCTGGTAGCAGGACAAAATGTCTTTCTTAAATTGTAAAAAGTCTATTATTTTCATAGTCATATTAGAAATTAGAATTTGCAATTTGTTAATTACAGTTTACAAAAGTGCATCAATAGCATTGTGTTAGTAGTTAGTAGTTAGTAGTTAGTAGTTAGTAGTTATACAAAATGTGCATACAAAGTAAACGTAGGACCCACCTGAGTCTGAGGGCTGTGTGCGTCTTGCAGCGCTGCTCGCTCTGCTCTCATCTGGCG
>OMKR01096037.1:0-13505 GCA_900302355.1 Cyttopsis rosea
ATCTGTCTGTCTATCTCTTTATCTGTCTATCTATCTATCTATCATGTGTCTGTCTATCTATCTATCTGTCTGTCTATCAATCTATCATGTGTCTGTCTATCTATCTATCTGTATCTATCTATCTGTCTATATCCATCTATCATGTGTCTATCTATCCATCTATCATGTGTCTATCTATCTATCCATCTATCATGTGTCTATCTATCCATCTATCATGTGTCTGTCTATCTATCTATCTATCTATCTATCTGTCTGTCTATCTATCTGTCTGTCTATCTATCTATCATCTGTCTATCTATCTATCTGTCTCTCTGTCTGTCTATCTATCTATCATGTGTCTGTCTGTCTGTCTATCCATCTATCATGTGTCTGTCTGTCTATCTATCTGTCTGTCTATCAATCTATCATGTGTCTGTCTATCTATCTATCTATATCTATCTATCTGTCTATATCCATCTATCATGTGTCTATCTATCTATCCATCTATCATGTGTCTATCTACTTGTGTAATGAGTGTAGCTTTTTATTATCGGGGTTATAACCAGTGTTGCCGGTTTCCTTCTCTTCGTAGATTTATCTGAATATTTCTGTGGATGACGAGCAGGTTCTCGTCAACGATGTTCCCGTGGAGCTTTCAGAGGTGACCAGGTTCAATTTCCCAGCACTGATCTGTGAGTTCCAGCTCTGTACGGGTCTCTCTGACATCCCCTGTGGCAGTTAATGGACATGCATTACCAGATGCATTAGCGGTGTGGGTTTCACTGCAGATAGTGCTCCATGTACTTTGACCTCCACACTGGTTAGTGTCAGTGGTGTTTACATTGTTGTTCCTTGTGGTGAAAGTACTTTTGTTGTAAACATTAAAGCCTTAAACCTGGTATTCTAATTAGAACTCTCTCTTTGAGCAGGTTATCCACTTTCCAACCACTTCCATCCGACCCAGTCACATGCCTACAATCATAATGTGCCGTAACTTGCCGTGGGGTGGTTAAGAGGTAGTAAGGTAGTAAGTTAATGATTAATACTTACACATTTCCATTCATTCTATTGCTGTGGTTTACAGTGAACTCTACCAATAGCAGCAGTGAGTTTGAGTCCGGGGGTCTGGTTTCCACGGTAACCAGGGTGATGGTGAGTCAGAACCGGCTGTACAGCGACTCGGAGGAGGTCGTGGCCGTGGAGGTCTACAGTGAGGTGATCCAGCTGGAGGACAAAGAGGTAAGACACCGCTCCTCAAGGTGCTTAATGTACTTGGATTAACTTAAAATTGAAATAAAAATAAATGATTAAAATCAACATTTTTCTCATGGTGCTGGAAGACGTTTGATAATGCACCGTGAAAGTTCTGGAAATGTGCTTGTATTTAACTTTATTTCAACTGTATGAACTCTGACCATAAGCAAGTGTCCATTTTACACTGATTGCTCATAAAAAAAACAAGTCAAACATTTGGTCTTCATACATTTAACACTACTTTAATATTTCCTTCAAACCGTTCAGGTCCAACAGCCCGACATGTGCGAGGTGAAAATACTGATGAGTCCAAACTACCAGAAGCTGGCCCAGTACACCAACATCTATCCCATCGGACACAGTGAAATCTTCAGGATTCCCCGGGAGCATGACGTGGTCATCGCCGATACAACGAACTCCCGAAAAGGTACAAAACACAGAGCTTTCGTCTTAAAGGTGCCATGTGTAGAATTTAGCGGCCACTCGTGGTGAGGTTGCAGATTGTAACCATTGATTAATGGGATTAATTAGAATAATTATATAAGGTACTAAGGGACATATCGCAAGTAATCCTAAACAAAACAGGCCTTTCTAAATTGCTGAATATATTAACTCTGCAGTCTAAAATCTAAACTAAGCCAAGACAGCAGGGTTTCTGCAGGTGTCAACAAGTTACATTTAAGACCTTTTTAAGACCATTATGAATGCAATTTAAGACCTATTTCACATCCATACTGACAAAAAAGTATATATGAAGGAACAGAAGGATAGGAAGGAAAAAGAGTCCCAGAATTACTTGCAAAATAAATTAATTTATTCACATTCAACCGAACGGTGTATACGCAAGAGTAATAAAAATAGTAATAAGAGTAATGAAAAAAATAGGTAGTGATTATTGCTTCCATATTGGTTTCGTTTTGTAGTTTTGTTACAGCGCGATCAATACAAAAATTTCCCAAAAACACATTTAAAAGCGAGACTGAAGTTTTCAATAATAATTTTTAAGACCTGTCAAAATCGTATCCATTAGACATTTTAATGCCTAAAATTCAGATTGTTGGATTTTAGACTTTTTAAGAACCCGCAGAAACCCTGAACAGTCACGTTATTTCACTTGAATCTAAAAGCAAATAATAAGCAAACCTGACTATCTGCAATGTACATTTTCCTCCAGCTGTGGATCAGGTTTTGTCCCAGACCACCAGCCAGTACCCGGGCAGCCAGGCGGAGACCACCCAGGAGGAGGTGGCGGCCCCGGGGAAGCTTCCGGAGACCCCGCTCCGCATGGACCCCCGCCTGCTGGACGACGCAGGTGCAGAGGAAGACGGCGGTTATGACGAAGGTCTCGGGGGGTCGGACTGGACGGAGGCGGCCAACAGAGACTCCCAGTCTTCGTACTCCGTGAGTCGACTTCATTCACACTCCTCGCAGTGAAGTTTCAGCGGCTTCACGCTGGATCGTTACAAAGGCTGAAGAAGTAGAAAATCGATGTAGAAAAACATTAAGGCCTGAATGCTTGATTTTTAAAAATGTACATACATACTTGAATATATGAATTCAGAAAAGGGACACTTACTGTATATTCAGGGGAAGGACAACAAAATATACTAAATTTGAATGCTTTTTATTTCATAACTAACTACAATTTGGTTAATCTTCTTTGCACCACAATGAACATAAAAAAGCAGTGTCCCCCAAAAACATTTTAATATTGTGAATAATAAACAAAGAAAATATTTTTATTCTGTTTTTTTTTTGGTTTGTTTGGTTTTTTGGTCTCGTTTTGGAGAAGTAGAACATATTTCTCCAAAACGAGTCTTAAATTGATCTAAAGCCGTCTTTTAAAAAGTCTTAGAAATACACAACACACTTCACACTCAGTTATGCTATAGCTAGTAGTGTTGGTGAGAGTCGGCGTTGTTTATCCCCGTTGCCATGGTAAACCCCCACTCCCCCCCCACCCGCTCCTCCAGGCCGCGTGCCGCCTGATGGAGCAGCTCCGGGAGCGTCTCAGACTCTTCTGCTCCAAGTCGCTGCCCGTCTTCTTCCTCATCATGTGGGTGGTGGTGATCGGTGTCGTGGGCTCCGCTGTCATCGTCAAGATCCTCGACATCTTCTTCCCCACATGCGAACACAAGTGAGTTTGAGACCGGAATGAACGACCAACAAGGCGAGAATTAAATGATAAATGGAAAAAATGGCAATATTTAGCAATTTGTGGCTTTTTTTTTTTTTTTTTTTTTTTTTATTTTACATTTTTTTTTTCCATCAAATCCACCATCCTAAAATCAGCCCTTTGACTCGTGCAAAACCTTCTTCCCCGGACGAGCTCTGCCCCTTTGATTTACAACTTTTGTCTTTCTCCCAACAATCTTTTTTTTTATTTTTTTATTTTCCCTCTTTCCTGCCAGAATCTCTCTCCATCTCAATCCCGCCACCCTTCTGCCAGAGGATGAGAAGCACATTCTGCTGGACAGTATTCAAGTGGAAGAAGAAGAAACGGCAGAGGAAGATGAACAGAAGAGGCCTTGAATGCAGACCCATTTCTTCCCCCCCCTCCGTCAGTCGCCCGTCTCTCTGTCTGTCAGCTTGTTCTTTGGATGTCTGCTCCTTCAGTTTGGCTGCTAATTAGAAGTTGATGTTTCAGAGGCGGCTTCAGGGTTTGGACGTGGTTCTGAAGCTGGAAAGGAAGAGTCGACATTTCTCTTCCCGAGTTTGATGAAACTCCCGTCTCTCTTTACTTTCTGGTAGAAATATGGCAGCTTTCTACAAATGTATCCAGTCCTCAAAAGGATTAAAGACCATTCATTTACTGACCGTTAAAGTGGTAATCTCTAAGATTATTTTGTTAAGAAAATTCCCATATTTGATACCTTATTTTGCTGGCACATAAGAAACAGCCATTCAATGTACAGTATTTGTTCTGCATGTGCTCCTCTATACACTGTTTCCATTGTTGGTGGCGGTGTCGGCCGTGCACAAGAAGTGAAAGGCAGGCACAGTGAATGATAAAGCAACGTAGCTAGTTGTGCTCAGTAAACTGTTGATATGGATGAACATTCACAAAAAAAAGCTGGTTTTGAACGGAATTCTGGGACTTGTAGTGTAAACCACCAACACAGAGGATCTGATGGATTACCACTTTAATTAAGGAAATTAGCCCCAGAAGAAGCCGCACCCGTCCCTTGCACAAATGTTCACCTTGAACAGTTAAATGTGAATTATAAAATAATAACTTTATTTATGAAGCATTTATGAAAACGGACGTTGCAAAGTTCTTTACGACAGAGGAAAACGAGCCAATTGAAATAATGAATATTACTGTAAACGAAGTGTTAAAGCTTAAAATCTAAAAATCACGACAGTGACTTTCACACCAACAAGAAACATTTGAATTGAAAACGTAAAATCCTGGTGCGAATGGCCAAACTTATATAAATGAGGTTTAAAAACATTAGCCTTTGCATTAGCCTAATCTAGGAGCAATTAATGAGTGAAGGCCAATTAAAATGGACCAATCGGGCTGGATTGAAAGAGTTAGTCTTTGTTGGAGACCTTTCTATACGCAGCCATTCTCTGTTATATTTGACTTACTCTGTCACTTTTTTCTGTTACATCATGGCGATGATTTAAAACCTCGATCTGAAGTGCAACGCATGTAGTTCTATTTCGCTGCTTCAGTGGCATTTTCTACTTTGACTTGATTGCAGTACAGCAGTTCTTATTTAATTCACCTTCATGGAGGAGACCCTGCACTATCAGTTGAGTATCAGTTGTGGAAAGAAGCAAAGTACAAATACTTCATTATTCTACTTAAGTACTGTACTTAAGTATATTCCGTTTTGGAGACTACCACATTTCAGAGCAATATTTATATTAGGATGTTGGATATGACAAATACTAAATTTTAATGCTTTAAGTACATTTAGCAAGTACTAAATTTTACTTATGTGACGAAGTGTGGTGCACATCCTATCAATGTGTGGTGCTTTCACCTTTAATAGTCATTTTGTGTCGGGGTATTTGTACTTTTTCTTGAGTAAAAGCTCTTCTTCCACCACTGATCAGAATGTTTGACCACAACATCCAAATTAATGTGACTTTATAATTCTGTTTTCAGTTCAGAAGCAACCGTTCTGTGATGTTTAATATTAATTCAAGCAAGAATTCATTTCAAGAAGCTTTCACACGTTGCTTTGTGTCAGATGAACGGCGTATAATCAGCATTTTATTAATGTTCTGCACATTTAGCTTCTTAAGACGCTTGTTGATTTGAAGTTATTTGGTGTGAGAAATTCTACATGTATGGGATGTTGTTTTGACACTGATTTCAAATCAATGAACTTTAGGGCATTTTGATTATTCTAATCTATCAAAGACAGAATGACAATAGCTTAGTGTTGAATTTCAATATTTTAAGTACATTTTCCATGTGAATGTGAAAATTGCAGCAGCAACACAATTGATTTTAATATAAAGTTTATAAGAATCGGAACCCCAAAGAAACCAAAAATGTGGAGAAAAGGTTTTTGTCGATCAATAATAACATTTTTGCATAGCATCAGAATATTTATTACGCAATTTTTTTTTATTACCCATTAGGTTGGTATTTCTAAACAGGAGACACAGAATGCACGACTGAATAATATAAGATAACACTTGTCTAACGCATCAGCAGCAGCTGCATGTGGAAGACTGCATGGTCCTAAAAAGTACTTTAACATGATTCCAAATAAAAGATTTGCATTACAAATGTCTGTCGTAGATCAGAAATCGGAAGAGAAATAAAATCACCATCGTAGTAATGTCTTTTCTTCTTTATATTTAGGTTATAAAGGGAGGGCTCCAAGGCAGTTGATTCCTTTAAGATCAAAGCTGTTATTTTGAAGGTCCAGAGCTGATCCCCAAATCCAGCACCTAACACTTTTATTTTAATGTTTAGACTGAGTTACTATTAGGGCTTTTCATTCATTGTCACTTATCTTTAAGCGACAATAGACAACTTTTTTGCTTTTACTTCTCATTATGAAGTTAATGTTGTTTGCACAGTGTAACGGCTGTAGAATAATGACACCATCTGCGTTTAGATTGGTTCCCTATAAGCCTCGATATCACTATGCAATTCTCTCTGCCACCCGGTGGGAACCCCAGGAAAATGATGGCAGATGGCGTTTTTTTGTTACAATAAATTAGGGCTGCAAAAATGCACAGGGATTAGATTTCAATGGGGAATTATAAACAAGGAATAATATCATCATAATCTTTTTTTTTTTTTTAAAGGTTAAAATTCCGGGAAAATTAAAAACCGAGAGGACAGCGGGAAAATCCAGAGAGAAATGGGAGGGTTGACAGCTACGCATTTCTTCACAGAGCTCGGCACCGAGGTAAACGTGAAGCAATCCGCTTGTTTTTGCGACAGCGGCACAAACAATAATACCACTCTGCCAGTTTTCTATTTCCGCTTTAAAGAAAAGCCTTGGAACGTCTTTTTTTCCTGTTTATAATCTTAACTAAATATCTGTTAAATAACTACTAAATAATAGTGTTTAGATAATATAATACAAAACAATAAGATACACCAAAAACACCTCAATGAACATTTTAATAATATACTTTATTCATTGCAATATCTTGTTAGTGTTCTATGATTGTCAACGTGTTTTACTCATAAGGCCCCACAATTATATTATGATAAATTAAAAAAAAAACATTAAAAAAACAGATCAGTTGACTTAAGTTGTTGTCTCATTTCTGCATCATGAGATAAACTGAGCAGAAAGCAGAGCGGGTGTTCAGGTCTGTGCCTGAAGTAAATCAACATGACGACGTTACAACACACTGTCTGCACTGGAAGATGTAGAAAACATGAAGTGGAAAGAAAATAATGTTCTGAGAGATGACAAGGGAGAGAGAGAGGAATGGAAAGAGAGAGAGAGAGAGAGACTTTCTCTCAGCAGGACCCAAACTCCTCGATCCACTTGTCGTACTTCTCCAGGTCGGCGACCGACACCGACTTGGAGACCTTCCTGAGTGCCGCCTCAAAGTCCTCCATGGTGGTGGGCATGTGCATCTCGTCCCGGGAGATGTTCCGGATCTCCTCCGGGGTCAGACCTTCGATCCGCCGCCGCATCGCCATCAGAGACGCATCCCTGCAGAGGGTCAGCGCTTTAACTTGGAGTCCGGGGAAATTTTGCAGCAATTCCATTAAAAAATAATTTTCTTTTTTACTTGGAACTACAGCCGGACTCATTTTTGTAACGCAATTAGCCATGCCCATCTAAAAATCGGACACTGCCCAACAACTTGAACGTGACATCACATGAGGGAGACAGGACGGAGCTAGCGCTACAGTGAACGGCAACTTGGCAAGAGAAGCTGTGAGAGTGTGTTTTTACTCTAGATTTTGATGTATTTCCGTTAGTTTCCTACTTGTATGAAACGAAAAATGTAAACACAACTAACAGACAGCTCCACTCCATCACACTGGAAGACATTTTTTACCCACAAACTTAAAACACTTACATTTTTCCAGTATTTTTGCCCTTCCTGCCTGTAAAAATGTTTTTTGTTTTTTTCCCCCCCAATCCATCTTCTCCATTCGCCCAAAATTGTGAATTCATTACAAAATGTGACCTGATAGAAGCTCTTTAAATGATCTGGTTTCCTTTTTCATCTTCGTCGAGAGGGATGAAAGCCGACGCTTTCATCTTCATCTTAAGAAACACCTTGGCCGTTTGTGATCATTTCATTTTCACGGATGATGTTCCACCTCCACAGCTTCCTTTCCTCTTCAAAAATGGATCAAAACTTGGAAAGATTCTCATTTGCCAAAAATCAAATGGCAGCAAGTTGAGAACATGGTGGGAACAAGTATTTAGGGCTTTTCTAAAGCAAATTTAGGACTATTTAGATTCCGATTAAGTCTAATTCAAGCACGTTTACAGCACCTTCAATGTGCATAATGACTTTTCTTCCAGCACCTCAAGGCTGTAGATACGAGACCTGTCGACTTTTTAACCCAAAGAGTCAAAATCTGTGAGGATCTTGTCGTAATTTTGTTTTTCTTTCCACTTGAGCGACGAGAAACAAGCCGACAGCCTTTGCATTTTAATTTCTTTGACTGTTAGAAATGAGGAGTCACGTCTCGAGGCGAAACAAAGGTTGATAGAATTGATTTTCCAGGCATTTATTCTCATTTCGATCTAAAAA
This sequence comes from Cyttopsis rosea, assembly GCA_900302355.1. NCBI lineage: Eukaryota > Metazoa > Chordata > Actinopteri > Zeiformes > Parazenidae > Cyttopsis > Cyttopsis rosea. The sequence goes on from OMKR01096037.1 coordinate 8,443, forward strand.
GAAAGAATCCCATTTCTAACTTCTAAGACTTTGTATGAACCCGGGGGCATCTTTTTGGGACCAAAGCTGAATTTCGGAGGCGTTCTGACCTGCAGACATTGGTGATGTCGGCTCCGGAGTATCCCTCCATCTGCTCCGAGATCTTGTCCAGATCCACGTCACCAGCCAGATCCAACTCCTTCAGGTTGATCCTCAGCAGTTCCACCCGACCCGTGGCTGGGACGGAGATGGATTATTATCACACATTTTATTTATTCATTCACTTATTTCTTCTAGATCTTTTTACTTCATTGTTTTTTTTTACATTTTGAGAGAGAGACAAAATTAATACATGTATCCAAATTATTACTTTTTATTACAAATCAAATTATTTTACATCGGTTAATCAAAACTGATTTTCAGGCTTCTTAATGAAATTCAAGGGATTCATTTTCATTAAGTTGTGGACCAAAAGAAAAACAATAATAAATAAATAAATAAAATAGCAATCAGACTTTAATTCTCTGTGAAGTTATGGAAAACAGGCCCCGTTTCCACCTGGCATTAACATGCCTCTTGGGTGATCCAATCACAAGTGGATAGGTCCAAGTACGTCGGTTTACACCTGGCATTAGAATGCATTTCCACATGCATCTCGAGTGACCACTTGTGATCGGATCTCACTTCCCTGCTCTATATGCAATTAAACACGTACATCATTTTCGTTTGCAAAGACCAAATGGGAAGACTGTGGCGCACCGGGCAGAATCACAACAATAAAGACTGAAATTTTGGTGCCGTGTGTACTGTACGCAGCTCAGGGTTCAGGCTGAACACATTTATTTAGTTTCCTGATTTTCTTACTTGTGTGGAAAATTAAAACCGTGAAGATGAAAGAGAACTGAAGTGGAGTTTTTTCTCCTCCTCCTCTGCCTGTTTTCCTGTATTTTTAATTTAGATGTATTTATTTTTGTTTGTTTCCTACTTGTATGAAACAACATTTTCTAAACACAACTTAAGGGACTGTGCGCCGAGACACGCACTTCTCCCCATTGCTATGGGACTTGAGTGAAAACTGGATGTTTTTGTGTAAATACTTTGCCAGTCAGACCACCTCCGAATGTGGTCTGAGCAAATGGATCTCAATGCGTCCTCAATGTGTCTTGGGTGCGTTCACACCTGTACTTAGAGCTGTCCACTTGTGATCAGATCACCCAAGACGCATGTTAATGCCAGGTGGAAACGGGGTCATAGATGGATTAATGAATCCCATTAAGATCAGCGTACCGGAGGGCAGCGGAATGTAGATCCTCTTCTCCAGGCGGCGTCTCAGAGCCTCGTCAATGTCCCAGGGGAAGTTGGTGGCGGCGAGCACCATCACCATCCTGGACGGATCCTCGCTCTCTGAGGCTCCGCCCACACCTGGGACACAGCAGTGAAAATAAACAAGGGAGTTGTTATTTTTTTTAATACACCTGGAATACCCTAGCCTGGCATCGCCAGACCAATTCACAAATGCGTATTGGTCTGGAACCTCTGTTAATTTTTGGTTTCCAAGGGGCATTACCAACGGGCGCAGACCAAAATGTCTGATGCAATTGGATAGACCTACAACCAATCAGAGCAACGATACGTGACGTAGCACTGAGCAATGGAAAAATGGCGACTGTGATTGGCCTGACCAATCTCCCAGAGCAAATGAGCTTGCAGATTTGTCTGATTCCCAGGCTAAGTGTTTCCCACAGGTCTGAAATATGCTCAAATTACAGTTTCTTTGTTTTTGTGATTATACAAGACCGCCACCAATCCACCTCTTTGGAGCATGATCTGACCATGTTCTGATCTATAAACAACTAATCATCAATACTTCTCCAGGAGGGGGAGAATCACCATTGGTGAGACAAACAAACATATAGTGCATCCGGAAAGTATTCATATCGCTTCACTTTTTCCACATTTTGTTATGTTACAGCCTTATTCCAATTCATTTTTTTCCTCAAAATTCAAATTCATGGCTTGGTTTGTGCTCTGACATGCACTGTCAACTGTGGGACCTTATATAGACAGGTGTGTGTGCCTTTCAAAATCATGTCCAATCAATTGAATTTACTACAGATGGACTCCAAGTTGTAGAAACATCTCAAGGAACATCTCAAACAGGATGCACCTGAGCTCAATTTTGAGTGTCATAGCAAACAATGTGAATACTTATGTACATGTGATTTATTTTATTTTTTTAATAAATTTGCAAAAATTTCCAAAAACAACTTTTCTCACTTTGTCATTATGGGGTGTAGAATTTTGAGGAAAAAAATTAATTTAATCCATTTTGGAATAAGGCTGCAACAACAAAATGTGGAAAAAGCGAAATGAATACTTTCCGGATGCACTGTAGAAACAAACAAACAAACAACATGTACATGGAAAAACATAAACATAGAAACCTCAAACAACATGTATTGACAAAACATAATTAAGTCGACGGAAATTGGCCCAACAGCAATTCGGCATGTGGCCAATTCGGCATGTGGTTAGCTATGGCAGTAAAAGAAACAAGGATGTATGTACAGTGGATATAAAAAGTCTACATACCCCTGTTAAAATGCCAGGTTATTGTGATGTAAAAAAAGAGACCAAGATAAATCATTTCAGAACTTTTTCCACCTTTAGTGTGACCTATAACGTGAACAATTCAATTGAAAAACAAACTAAAATCTTTTAGGAGGAAAAAGTAAAAATAAAAAAATAAAATAATGTGGTTGCATAAGTGTGCACACCCTCTTATAATTGGGGATGTGGCTGTGTTCAGAATTAACCAATCACATTCAAACTCATGTTAAATAGTAGTCAGTACACACCTGCCATCATTTAAAGTGACTCGGATTAATCCAAAATAAAATTCAGTTGTTCTAGTAGGATTTTCCTGACATTTTCTTAGTTGCATCTTACAGCAAAAGCCATTGTCCACAGAGCGCTTCCAAAGCATCAGAGGGATCTCATTGTTAAAAGGTATCAGTCAGGAGAAGGGTACAAAAGAATTTCCAAGGCATTAGATATACCATGGAACACAGTGAAGACAGTCATCATCAAGTGGAGAAAATATGGCACAACAGTGTCATTACCAAGAACTGGACATCCCTCCAAAAGTGATGAAAAGACCAGGAGAAAACTGGTCAGGGAGGCTGCCAAGAGGCCAGCAACATTAAAGGAGCTGCAGGAATTTCTGGCAAGTACTCGCTGTGTACTACATGTGACAACAGTCTCCCGTATTCTTCATTTGTCTGAGCTATGGGGTAGGGTGGCAAGACGGAAGCCTTTTCTTACCAAGAAAAGCATCCGTGCCCGGCAAAAACATACATGAAGTCTCCAAAAAGCATGTGGAAAAAGGTGTTATGGTCTGATGAAACCAAGGTTGAACTATTTGGCCATAATTCAAACAACACTGCACATCACCAAAAGAACACCATACCCACAGTGAAGCATGGTGGTGGCAGCATCATGCTTTGGGGCTGTTTTTCTTCAGCTGGAACAGGGGCCTTAGTCAAGGTGGAGGGAATTATGAACAGTTCCAAATACCAGTCCATTTTGGCACAAAACCTTCAGGCTTCCGTTAGAAAGCTGAGGATGAGGAGGACTTTCAGCACGACAACGACACAAAGCATACATCTAAATCAACAAAAGAATGGCTTCACCAGAAAAAAGTTTGGAATGGCCCAGCCAGAGCCCGGACCTGTATCCAATTGAACATCTGTGGGGTGATCTGAAGAGGGCTGTGCACAGGAGATGCTCTTGCAATCTGACAGATTTGGAGTGCTTTTGCAAAGAAGAGTGGGCCAAGTCAAGATGTGCCATGCTGATAGACTCCTACCCAAATAGACGGAGTGCTGTAATACAATCAAAAGGTGCTGCAACAAAGGATTAGTAAGGGTTTGCATATTTATGCAACCAGGTTATTGTAAGTTTTTTATTTTTTATTTTTCCCCCTAAAAGATTTCAGTTTGTTTTTCAATTGAATTGTTCACGTTATCGGTCACATTAAAGGTAGAAAAAGTTCTGAAATTATTTATCTTTTGGTCTCATTTTTTTTACATCACAAAAACCTGTCATTTTAACAGGGGTGTGTAGACTTGTTATATCCACTGTACTTCATAGAGACACACACAACTGCAAGTACTTTATATCAGACACACACACACACGACTGGAAGTACTTCATATCAGACACACACACACACGACTGGAAGTACTTCATATCAGACACACACACAACTGGAAGTACTTCATATCAGACACACATGACTGGAAGTACTTCATATCAGACACACACGACTGGAAGTACTTCATATCACACACACACACACGACTGGAAGTACTTCATATCACACACGCACACACACACACGACTGGAAGTACTTCATATCACACACACACATGACTGGAAGTACTTCATATCAGACACACATGACTGGAAGTACTTCATATCAGACACACATGACTGGAAGTACTTCATATCAGACACACACGACTGGAAGTACTTCATATCACACACACACATGACTGGAAGTACTTCATATCACACACACACACGACTGGAAGTACTTCATATCACACACACGACTGGAAGTACTTCATATCACACACACGACTGGAAGTACTTCATAATGTACATACAATCCCTGAATTTATAACTTACACCCAGATTTGAGACTGATAATTACAATTAATTTGTTTTAGTTTATTCTTTCTAGTTTTAAGGATTAAAAAGTAGTGGTGCCCCCTAGCGAGTTGATTTATAATTATTAAAGAAACGAATAACCCTACACCACTAATAAGAAAGCTGCAGGATTTCCGTATAGCCAGTTAAAAATGCGCAAGGAGACGTAACAACATAGTTTTGTGACAGAACTTTCACTTTAGTGATTTTGTTTGGCAAACACTGGGTCAGTTCCCCGGCGCAGGCGGAGCTCGCAGTCGCAGCTCACAGTCGCAGCCGCTGCTTCGGTGAATCTTTTGGGTGAAGGAACTGAATTGACTTACTTCCTGTAACGATCCGTCCATCAGTCAGTTCAGTAGATCAGTCAGTGC
>OMKR01096038.1:0-10625 GCA_900302355.1 Cyttopsis rosea
AATAGGGAAAGTGTACCAAAGCTGTATAATTAATGGTATCAACCCAGAACTTGGTGCAGCAACTAATCACACATAATTGAGCATGGGAATGGCATCATTAGGCACGAGGATAATGTTTAAAGCCCCTTTACAAAAATATAATGTTTATCACCTTTTAATTGATAGAAAAGATTGACATACAGTGTCAAGCTGCCTCTCAAATGATTTCTTAGGGTCTCAGCTTTCTGAAGGTGTGAGGCACTTGTATGTGGCACCAACTGCTGACCCACCTCCTTTTCTCTCTTACTGGCTAAACTGCCTCTGCTTTGTGTCTCTCTGCAGAAGATGGTTAGTTGCAAGTCTCCGTGTTACCAGTTGCAGCAGATCCAACTACCAGTAACTAACGCTTTCAATAAAGAAGCCGAGTTCAGGTGTGTGTGTTTCTTAGATTTTCTGAATACACTCGGCATTGTGAGACATCTCCCTGTGTGGAGTTGCCGAGGTGAGCGTAACTCACCATGCTTGTGTGTTCAGGGTGATGTTTTTTGAGTCCAAGTCCAACCCACTGGAGCCCGATTGGAAGATGATCAGCCTCTTCGGACAGGCCTCCTCCAAAGCCAGGTAACTGTTCACCGCACCCCCCGAACAGCACATTTAGGTAACACGCACAATTAAATGTAAGGTGTCATCATGAAGAAGTTATTAATTTATTTAATTTAGTCTTGATATGTAGCTCTGTAATGTCGGGCAATCCAACCTGTAACAATAAATGTTTGTTGACGACGTAAAGGTGCAGTGTGTAGAATTCCGTGGAATTAGTGGAACGGACTTGGCAGAAATGGAATATAATATTCATAAGTATGTTTTAATTTGTGTATAATCCCATGAAAATAAGAATCGTTGTGTTTTCGTTGCATTACAATGAGCCATTTATCTGTACATGGGAGCGGGTCGCCTTCCACTGGCTCTAGAGAGGGACTTTCGTGTTTTTCACGGGTTTCGCGGCCACCGTAGCTTCTCCTCCTTGGAGGGGAATTCAGTTGGTTGCAATCTGCAACCTCACCACTAGATGCCGCTAGATTCTACACACTGTACATTTAATGGACGTAGATTAAATTGGCTGCAGACAGAACTAACAGTTGTTATGGCCAATCCAGTGAAGAAGTGAAGTTGGGAGTTAGCGGTTTATGAAGTGTGAATGTTCCGAAAGTTAAATTTCTCAACACCCGTAATCACACAGATTTATAAAGGACAAATTTAAGTCTGAAAATGTTGTTCTTGAAATGACATAATTACTTTACTTTTTTTCAGTTTGTGAATATAGTATAATATATGTTATATAATATAATATAATATAACATATTGTGTCAGTCTAGTTGATGGTGCACAGTGTCAGGGGTAGTAAACCACCTACTCCCAGCTGTGCAGCATACAGATTAAATAGATGATAGTGATGAATAGGTGATTAAATAGGTGATAGGATAATGTGCAGCCAGCTGGTCATTATTGGCAAAATAAGCCCCCGACAGTGGACAGTGGTCGGCTGCAAATCTACAGCCATACACACATTATTCCACACAAATTCTTCCATTGTAGTTTGTAGAATGTACATGTAGAATCACAAGATGGCACCACTTGCTAGTGTTGGCAAGAGGGCGTAGGCGGAGTGATATGAGGGACGTGAATCCAGGCGGAGACGTGGTTTCACAGCCACAGCCATTATTAACAAATCAGTGATTCATATTCGGAAATAACTGACCGCCGATTGCCGCTTTTGACCAATCAGAATGGAGTATTCCACAGAACCGTGCAATAATGTACGTTATACTAAATAGGGAAGTATTTAGCTGACATTATAGGATATGAAGGTTGTATCAAATGCGACATCCCCATGAGAGAAGCTTGGCGTACACTTTTTATTTCGACATGGCTTCCTGGGGTGAGAAAGGGTGACTGCTGCAGGATCGTTGTTAGGCAACACACGGGAGCCCTTCAAAGCTGAATGTTCATCCTCATCATCATCTTCATCACCACCATCTTTCCTCAAAAGGAATTGTTGATGGCAGTCCTGAGTAGAACCGAGGTTATCCCCGGTTTCACGTAAATCATTTTGCGGAATCTCATTTCCATTTGAACGATGGTGACTTGTGATCTGTTTTTGGTTCCTCCCTCCCTCTCCTTCTCTCTTTCTCTCCCTCCCTCTCCCTCTCTCTCCCTCTCCCTTAAAGTGCACCAACAGAGATGATTAAATCTGACAGCCGCAGTGGGGAGGTGATGGAAGTAGAAGGTATAGATCACAGTCAGTACTACACACACAACACACACACACATACACGGAATCTTAACACACACACCAATCAATGACTCATCTGTTTAGAACACAGTTATTCGAATTACACACCGGCAGTGTTTGCCTTAATCCGTGCCGGCTTGCTTGTTCCTGTGTGTGTTTCTATGTCTTCTCAGACAATGAGGACGGTGTGTTTTTGTGCGCGGTGAAGGCTGTCCGTCTGAAGCCAGGCCAGGTGGACACGCTGGAGCTCCGCTACCTGCCCTTCGACCTGGGAACGACTTACTGCTCCGTGCTGCTGCTCTGCCCACAGGTCGGCGGCCACGGGGGGGATCTTTAAGAGATGGCGATAGCTAAATGCAAGGCTGCAGAGGGGATCAGCTACCTTAGCTCCTGATAGATAGATAGATAGATAGATAACTTTATTCATCCCCAAAAGGAAATTGCAGTGTTAGTAACAGCAACTTACATAAAAAAATAGGCAAAAAAAAAAGAAAAAAAAAATATATATATATAGTCAGCCCTAAATAAAAAAGAAAACATTCATAATAAAAAAAAGTCCATTTTATGGGTATTTCTACCACACTTCCAGCCCCAAAGGGCTTCACAGGTTGAACTCCAATTGAAAGGAAACCTGGAAACGTAATGTGAAATATGATATTTTTGTTAGTTATGTTAGCAAATGATTATTGGGTGTGTATCTTTGCATGTGGTGTGTGTGTGTGTGTGTGTGTGGGTGTGTGTGTGTGTTTCTCTAGGTGGGAGACATGGTGTACACGGTGAAGGCCAGCGGACAGCTTCCTCTCCCCAGTCCTCTCACCGCCAGGCCCAGTCCTCACGTGGTGCTGGCCACCGACTCGCCCGGTAGGAACTCTACCAACACACATATCTAGAATAAATGTTGCATTTATCGTAAATGCATGGTGGACACATTTAAACCCGGGATTTACCATGAATACACTCCAAGGCTGCATCACAGGGAAATAATGCAGTTTTCATAAACTGCTCTAATCAAATTGGGTGTAAATAGCTTATGGAAGCACCAAAAGTCAATTTCCAAAATATCCTCAAAATTTTCAATAACCAGGTATTCGATCAAAAGATATTGTGATTGTGATGTTTGATTTTTGTCAAAAAAAAATACCTTTTATACCTTGTTAGCTATGTTAACTAACTGTATCAAATGGAATTCAACACTAAATCTCAGAAAGAATTTGAATGAGCCATTCATGAGGCAAATATGAGCCATTTTATGAAAGTATATTTGATTTTATTATTTTGCAAAAGTCATTGAACTATGTTTGATGATATATTGATTTGTTTGAAGAATGACAAGGATGCAAAACGTTATTTGTATTGCAGATTCCATTCCGCATTCCCTTCCAATACACAAATACCTAAAATTTAAACTATAAAAGCAAAAATATACTCAATATAGATACATGGACCGAGATAGAGAAGGAAATTACAGTCGTCTGATCCAATGGAAATTGATTATTTTATGCGGCATCAGCCTGCACAAGAAAGTCTGTGACTCTGGAGAACATTATTGTAAATGATAATAGGCAGTTTGAGTGACAGCAGATTAATGTGAAATTAGCGACCGGTACCATCCGTAGCCTGTTCAGTGCATCTCGTCATCACGGCGAATACCGACTCAACTCTACATTTTCTACAGTCTCAGCCCCGCGCGAGCCCGTGCTGGACCTGCGCTGCAGGGTGGGCCAGGTCTGCCGGGAGGTGGTGTGCGTTCCCGTGGTCAACGTGGCCTGGGAGCGAGCGCTGGCGACGTGGGGCCGATGCACCACGAGTCCCGACGAGAGGAGGAGACGGACGCTCGCTCATATGCTGGAGAGCAGCACCATGAGGGCGGCTGCAGGCGTGAGGAGGCTCACCAAGCAAGAGGTTCACATAGAGGACTAGGACATGGCATCTGCATCTTTTCAAATCTCACGTCACAGTGTTCCTGAATCCGATTCATAGCCGATTTGCGATATGCGACCTCGGTCTGTTGTATCAGAATCAATGTGACTTTTACATCACTTCCTGTCAAATTTGGTCTTAATTCTGCATTGCCGGGCTGTTGAGGTAGCCGCGAGTCAGTGAAACCGTCCACGTCGTGGTCCCTCCACTCCTGGCTTCGATTCCGAAATCAATTTGCAAGGGTTAGGGTTGCTCACTGCGTCAAATACATTATATCATAAAGGATAAAGTATATCAAATGAAGGGTTATATATATGAGTTTTCAAATTGTGCAGTGCACGAGTTCATATTGGCCTATTTCAAAAGGCCCTCCTATTTATGTTGCAAGCGTTAAAAAATTACCCGTACATCATTTACTTATGTTAACCTGTTTGTTTCATTTCAAGTCAAATGTGTCTCACATGTACACACATACACACAGCGCTAATCAGGTGGGAAAAAAGCCTGGGTTTTATGTTGATGATGTAATATAATCAAATTTATATTACTTGCCATTGCCATTGCCAATTCCCGTAATTTTTATGCAAAACAAAAAACACCAAACATTGCAAATTGCATTGCTCGTGATGAGAAAAGCAGCTGCAAAATCAAGCATTTTTGGTCACAATAATCACAAAATAATCACGAATCCTCTTGAAATCCCACAGGCACTGTACAATGGTATATAGATAGATAGACAAGTACAGTAGATAGTTATCGCAGCTAGCAACGTGCAATAGCAGATCACTCTATGTGGAATTTTAATCACCGAAAAATTAATTTCATTATTGAATGGATGATAAAAAAAAATGTGGATTTATCTTTCTCCCCTTTGTTTCAACTCCTTCAAGGCCCTGCAGGTGAGCGGCCTCTCTAGCAGTGACGGAGTCCAGTATCAAGTGAAGGTTTCCCTGCCGCAATACTTCAGTTTGCCTCAGACCGTTAAAGTACCTGTTCGGGAAGACGCCAGCGTAGCAGAGGATAATCCTGCAGGTACACAATCATAAGCATGCACATTCATTTACAGACAATCATCAATATAATATGTAAAGGAATAAGGTGCAGTCAGCCCGTCATTTTCGCAAAGTAACCAGCCGGTCGTTATTTTGCAATAACGACCGGCTGTCTGCACAACCTCTCGCTTATTATTTGACACAGAATATTGATTTGAAATTATTGTTATATTGTTATTGAACTATTCACCCTACAAAAAATTGCCCTGTGTGACCTATTTACTGTTATTAATGTTAAATTGGACATTTACCTTAATCGTGCAATGACACTGAATGGGGTATTGGGGACTTTATCGACGTTCGCATTCATCTCAAGTCTTCCATTGTAGTTTCTTTGTAGCGCCACAAGATGGTGCCACTAGCTAGTGTTGGCAAGCGCATGTAGGCGAGCTGTAGACGTGCCATATTAACAGATCAGCAGTCATTATTTAGAAATAACTGACCACTGATTGCTGCTACTGGCCAATCAGAATCGAGTATTGCACAGCGCTGTCTAATAATACTGTATGATTTACGGCAGAGTTTGTTTCAATTTCCAAGTGAATTTTCTGTCAGTTTTCATTGTCATCATCCAGTTAGTTCATCCTTTATTGCAATCTATAATTTAAGACAAATGACACCAAAAGTTCCCCAAATCTAACGTCATCACAATCTGATGCAATGCGGATGGAACGCGAAAAGCGATATCGCCGATGAGAAGTTTAATATTAACGGGCTTACTGTATGTTCCATCCCGCTGCTCCTCACCTCCTGCTTCTATTCTTTCACTCCCCATCTTGCTCCCATTTCCTCCATCGATATCCTCTTCCCCTTCTCCTCCATCTCTCCCTCTCTCCCTCTCTCTCTCTCTCTCTCTCTCCGCCAGGATGGGAGCGTGTCTGTGTGCCGCTAAGGTTCCAGGCGGACTCGGCCGGGTGCTACAGATGCCAGCTGGTTCTGACTTCCTGTCTCGACACCAGAGTGTATCTGCTGGAGGCGGTTGTTACGGCAACGGTATGAGCCCAGGCTAAACCGGAGGCCGATCTACCACATATGGAAAAACCTAATTTGCAGGATTTACGGATTATCAAATCGCCAGTTTTCAGTCTTAACTTTACTGCGTTGGAGCGCATCGGAGTAGATAACGTCAAAATCAGAATTGACAGAAGTGCAGGGGGTGTGCGAGATTTCAATGAAAGAGAAAGATTTCAATATCTCACTATATACAGTATACAGTATATTCTCATATTGACACGACTGTAATTAAATTAGTTGAAATACGTTCATTTAAAGTTTCTAAATCTAATATAAAAATAATAAGACGTATCATTCATTTTGATCTAATTTGTAAATCAATGTAAATTCCTTTCTTCCTTATCATTTTTTGTTATTTTATTCAGATTTTCCAAAACAGGGTTATTTTATATTGGTGGCCTTCTTTGACAATAACGTGCAAAGGAAAGTCCTTTGCAGAACACATTGATTTTTAGACTTTAGTCCAGACATGGAAATCTTTTAATCGGATCTCTGTGCCCCTGTGCTGCGGAGTATTGAATTCGGTTGTTTTTTTACGAGGCGTCTTGTTTTAACAAATGTTGCGGTTTTATCATAGTAATTTCACCAAACGGGGCAGTTTTTCTGTGCTAATCTATACAACTGGGATCCCATATGTATGAGGCGAATATGGGTTTTGTTACGGCTGCATCAGCGTATCAAATCAATAACAAAATGTTGTCGATATGCGTTCCGAAAGGTTTTGTTTAAGGTATCTTTAAGTTTTATTTGGAACTAATTCTTATCCACATCTGACCTGTGATTTTTGATTTTTGATTTCCCTCCATGTGTCTTCCATTCTGTCAGGAGTCGACGAATTCCACCGCCACTGATTTCCCAGAGTTTTAGCTGCATCGCACGTCGGCATGGGTTTTCGTCTGCTTTGTTCGGTGACAGTTAAATAAAGGATAAAATCGCAAGTCTCTATACTTTTTACTCTAGTTATTTTCTTTATCAGAATTTTTATTCATATTTGTATACATTGGTAAATTACTATAATTACTATAATCCACCTGCTATTTTTTTTTAAATTGTAATCAAGATTTGCATAAACACTCATCCTCAGACGCTACAGTAGCACTTTATGCCGTTATATACTGTAGGTTCTGTTATATCAGGGCACTGGATATGTAGTACTTAATAATAATTTTACTTAAGTAGAAATGCCAATCTGGTACTTTTATTAATTTTTTAGTAATTTTGTGTCAGGGTATTTGCACTTTTACTTCAGTAAAAGGTCTCAGTACTTCCTCCACCACTGTCAATATTCCATAATAATCCACGGAGGCCCCAAACTTTACATAATCTTCCATTGTTTTCAAATCGTATGGTCTTTCTTTTCTTTTTATTAATTTTTTTTGCTCGTCCATTTCTCTCTGTCTTTCTAACCATCTAAAGTTGCACACTTTCTGCCTTTTATTACCCCACATAGACTTTGTACCTGACCTGCTTTTGTAAGAGCTGTCAGCCCGGTTTTTGTGTTGCCGTGTGGATACTTGGGGAGATGCGGCACAGTTATATCTGCTGTGGCATCCAGAGCCTTCGTGCACCGAGAGAAACTCTGGTCAGACAGCGTCTACTGTATCTCTGGTGTTTGGGTGTCTGCATGGACCTCTTATCACAGTGGTTCTCAATGTGGCGTCCAGGGAACCCAGAGTGGGGGGGTCCCCAACAAAGTGATCATAGTTAAACTTCACCCTTATTTAATTTACAGTCATTAGCACCATTGGAGAATGTACAATACTATAATGTCTTGTGTGGTGAATGAATAAGTTTGTCTATTCATCATTTTGCTGGGGATCCCCCTGGAACCTCTTGAAGGACCCCGGACCCCAGGTTGAGAACCGCTGCTCTATACCATTGTACCTCCTCCTTGATCCAGTGGAACAGAATACATCACTTTGACAGAAGCAAGAGTCAACAGTCCATTGCTCCACAGGTAGGCTCAGCAGTAAGATGGTATTTCATGTTTTGGGTTTATATTTGTACTGTGTTTTAGTGCCCTGCCTCCAAAGGGCAATTCTTGTCTTCGTAATTGACCGTGATTTACTCAGCACACTTAAAATCTACCCTGAATCACACGTGTATGAATGTGTAGTTAAGATGAGAGACTGCCGTGATGTGTGTGTGTGTGTGTGTGTGTGTGTGTGTGGGGAGGATAAACGCACACTGCATTGTGTGTGTCCTCCCCTGCAGGCTGTGTCCAAGAGTCAGATGTGGACAAAGGTAAGTTAGCTGTGGTTTATATTACAGAACAGAACAGCACTTGAATTTGTCTTTAAATCGAACAGTGTTTTTAATACATAAAAATAAACCACAAGATGTACATACACACCAACAAGTAACCGCTGAAAAAATAATTCCTTTTCTTTTTAAGATGTAATGCATCGAAAAGGACCCTGTGTAGGCGTGTTAAGCAAAAGCCAGGAAGCGTTCAGAGACAGATGCTGGCGCGTCGTGCAGATATATTGTGCTCCGTGGGCTGGAACGCCGGTGGCGTGGCACCAACTGGGAGAGCTGCTGGAGGCTCAGCATCAGGACCGCTCGCAAGGGGGGGCTGAGCAGCAGATCTGCAGCCCCACCAATGATAAAAGGCCTGGCACGTTGTGAGGCAGGGCCGTGGCACAGAAAGAGCTCGTTCTGCTGCTGTGTGTTTGGAGGTGTGCAGCATGGAGCCCACAGAGGCCCCCACACATTCTGAAGGGAGCACAGATTATGTCCATTTTTGGGGTCTTACTCAGTTTTAATTTTATTCAGTCGTTTTCATAATAAATAAATAAAACACGCTTCTACCCTGAGTAGAACGCTGCTTTTCTGGCCTGTGATTACCTTACAACCATTTTAACACCTGGTGCTGCTGCCTTTTCGTCAGCTAATTACTCGCTGACAATTTTTCTGGGTAGAATGTGTGAAAATTGGAGCCTATTGAAGCAAGTTGCTCTGAATTGCATGTATTGAATAACACCTGCATTTTGAAACAACCGCATACATAATGTCACATCACATATAGCAGGCGTTACTCTTAATGCCTGCAACTCTTGACACACCAATATTGCTGTCATTTTTATATCAATTGTCACGTGTTTCTCTTTCATGTGGAATGTTACCAAGTAGTAAATTGTGACAGTTATTACAAATGCAGCATTGTTTCAGCATACATTTCTATGTGTGTGTGTGTGTGTGTGTGTGTGTGTGTGTAGAGTTCATCTATGAACCAGCGCCACCCATCAAGATCCCGTCTCAACATGCAAATTAAATTGTATTTATTCAGTTTTCTTTCCGTACCGGCAGAGCTGAAGGTGTAAATGAGTTTTCTCGGGCGTATTTAGAACAAAGAATAGTTGCAGTGGTCAAACAACGATCTAACTCTTAAACTATCAAATAAACATGAAACCTTAAAGTGATAATAAGTACGATTATTTTGTCGAAAGAAAATCCCATATTTGGTTTTATTTAACCCTTTTTAAGAAACAGCCATTCAATGTATTTGTTATGTGCTCCTCTCCTCTGGTGGCGGGGTCCAGCTTTCCCGGCAAGAATGCAAAGATCTGGTAGGCACCAATTGTTGCTGACAAAATGAGGTGCCCTGCGGTGAGTTTGATCGCTGTGGTGTGTTCGTTTGTTTCCACATGACTCGGTACATGGAACACACAGCAGCCTGTCTCGTCGTTTATTTCCTTCATCGCCTTTCTTCTGCTGTGGACAAAGCAAAGCACACTTAATCTCCCTTCACAGCGGCCATTTTTGATCTTTGGACCGGATCGCAGTACTACAAATGGAAGCTTTTATATGTTCAATGCCTTCGATTTTTGAAAGAATCATTAGTGTGTCCTGCCATCGGAGAGTCCAGTTCCAGGGAGTCCCCAGCAAAATGATTGATGGTTAAACATCGCCGTTATTTCATTTACAGGACATTTGCACTAAATCCTTATTAACAATTAAGATCTTCTCAGATTGGGGTCCCAGAGACGAAATTGTATCAAATTCGGCCCGTGGCCTAATGCGTACCAAATTTATCGTCCTTGACATGAAAAAGGGTTCAGAATCATTGCCCTAACCACACACAGGCAACAAAGAGGGGAATCAATTTGGTATCTTTTCTTGCGAAATTCTTTAATGATCAGAATTCAGTGATTGAAGGCTTTTGTGCCAAATTTATTCCACACACATCCATGCAGGCAAAGAGGTCACGCCACGGAGACACTATTAGAGCCACATCAAGAAGCCACGTGCAGGAAAGATAGATCACCTTATTAAAATGACATTAGAACCAAAAAGATACAGGTTTAAAATGCCTGTCTCGCTCTCTCTCTCTCTCTCTCTCTCTCTCTCTCTCTCTCTCTCTCTCT
>OMKR01096043.1:3851-16685 GCA_900302355.1 Cyttopsis rosea
AACAAATATGTAAAGTAAAAAACCTTTTTCTTGGTTAAAATGCAATAGTTTCCTGTAAAATATATCTATCTGTCTAGTCTATCTAAGTCTATCTATCTATCTATTATGGTGGCCCTACTGAACATATCTGAACAACATTTGTACCTTATTGTCAATAAATATGCACTGAGCAACAACATATTTATTTACTTAATTCTTTAAAACAGTAGTTAGTAATATGTTGTTGTAGTTGTATGTACTGTATTTTGAGTCTGATTTCCAAGACACCAGCACTGGTACAGAACACAGAAGTTGAAAGCAACACGGAAGACATAAGGTATGGACATAACGCTAAAGTTTTGGCAGGTGCAAATTGAAATCATGAATGTAAGATGCAGTCAAGGCATCAGTTCACACTGACAGGTTCCTCTTTGGATGAAGCCAATTACACAACAAAAAAATCTCCCTTTTTTGACACAGCTGACAGAGAGGAGGCGTGCGTCTCCGATGGAGATAACGCGGTTCGGTCTGAGAGATGCAGGTCACGAGGAATGTGGCAGCACGAAGCCATGGTCTGTCCCTGGACGCATGCCTGCCATAGTTGGAGCTTGAGATAAAACACCACGCTGTCACGAAATGCACTAATTGGATGTCAGGGAAAATACCTCAACAACGTGTGTGTGAGTGTGAGCTATGTATGTGTATGTGTTCTGTCTATATGTGGCGAAATGGTTTTCAGTGTGTGAGTGTGTGTCTGTATGTGTGCTTACATGTAGTGCAAACAAGAATGTGTGTGTGTGTGTTTGTTTTACTATACTAGTCTCCGAATGTACTATTTTTTTGGAGTGGGTCCTCACTGACTAGGTCCTCACTTTGATACCAGTACAATAATGTGTGTGTGCGTGTGTGCTGCATTTCTATTTGTCTGGCATTACAGCAAATGACGGGTGGGGCAGATCTCGATCATATCTGCGATGCTAAATGGTGGTGAAAAGCCATTTCAGATTCCAGAAGTTCACCTGCCATGTCCTCCCATTGTAAGTATGCAAGAGACAGAGGAAGGAAACTGTGGTACAGAGAAGGGAAGGAGACAAAAAAACAGGGATGGGTGTGTGTGTGTGTGGATATGTGTCCTGTTTAGTGTCTGAAAACTAACCTGTGTATTTAGCAATTAACAAATAAAATAATGAGAAATATATTTTAAAAACTGGTAAATATGGAATCACTGAAAATTAATGAATTAATGAATTAAAGAGAAATGTGGCTTGGGAGGTTATGGGCAGAAGACAGGAATGATGAAGGGACCTAAAATATACTGTGTGTGTGTGTGTGTGTGTGCGTCATACCCAGAAAGAGAGCGTGCAACAGAAGGGGCAGGTGCAGGGCCCAGTCTTCTCTCACACTGTGATCGACCACCATCTCCGTCATGAAGATTACTGCTATGTTACATCTGAAGACAAAGAATATCAGCGAGTTGTTTATGTCTCACTGGAAGTAGTCACAGAACTATACATTTTGTGCAATTTGAACTACTGTTCTACTACAAAACACAGACTTGGATCTATTGTTGTATTCATTGCATGTATTACTTGGAGTCAGGTTACCTTTATTTGTACAGCCCTTCATTACGGTCTCAAATGGCTTTACAGGATAACGACTCCTCAATAAAAACTTCCCAAATGTATCTACTACAATACGTGTGGTATTGTACTTCCATCTTACTTCAATGGACAACAGGGGGCTTTAAGGTGAGAAGTCTTTGATTCCTTAGAAGTATTCTCTCTCTAAGACTCTAAGACTTTACAATGCAATGGAACAAGCTGGCAGAGTAGGTGTTTGTATGACCCTTCTATTTAAAATATGTGATGCATTTTTATTAATGTATTTATTAGCAGTCGGTGGTCATTGTTGTCTGAACGGGCTCTATTTTCATGGTAGAGAGAGGTTTGTACATTAGAACATAAAGGGGCGGTTTCGCAGACGGGGGTTTAATCTAAATCAGGACTAAGATAATCTTACTTAAATTAAATCCAGAATTTAAAAATGCCTTTCTGACATGTTGCTTAATTTAAGATGAATTAGTTCCAGACTAGGAAGTCCTAGACTAAGTTAATGAAGAACTAGTCAGCTCCTTCTTTCTGGTCTTGGTGCTGGTCTTAGTCCAGATAATCCATTTTCGCTGTTGTTAAGGTAGACCTGGAGGCCCACGTCCATTAATCCAAAGATAAACCTGCCTCTGGACAGGTTTAATTTAAGACTTAATTTAGACCTAGATTAGCTCTAATCGTCCTTCTGGAAATCAGATTTTTTTGTGATGCGTACCGATGCAATGGTCCTCTAGGAGTGATGGTCTCTGGTAGGTAGTCGACCAGCGGGGCCCAGCAACCCCCATTGACAGGCATGGGCAGCGGCTGAGGATGGTTGTTCTCCAGGACGTTGATAACCCAACTTGCGTAAGGTGGGAGTGGGTCAGCTACAGGAATAGACCAGTCAGAATATTTTACAAAAAATAATTTTGAACAAGCATTCGCAAACATCATCGCACAAGGATATTACTAGAATCAGGGTTCATTCTGGCATTACAAAATTCAATTCAAGGACTTTCAAGTATATTTTTTAAGCACTATTCTTTCATTTTCAAGGACTTCACGCAAAACAAATATAATCAATTTTCAATGTGATATTTATTAATTAAAATATAATATAATCTTCGTCTCATTATATATTATTTATATTATTATATCGATATATCGATTATTAATCTCATTGTCATCTACTAATACAAGTGTCTATTTTACATATTTTTTTACATTTAGCAGATGCTTTTGTTTGTTTCCTCTCTCCGTATGCAAATGACTGCTGACATCTGCCAACGTCCACATGTCTCTTCCAGTGTTATGTCATTTGGCCCCGAACCAAGCCCTGTCACGTCATTTGGCCCCGAACCAAGCCCTGTCATGTCATGATATGATATGACGCATAAAATACACAATAACTTTTTATTAGCATTGGCTGTGGGAGGTTTGCGGCACTGTTGTAAACATAGCTACAGCAGTTACCGCTTTACAAGCAGAGATGAAGTAACTGCTCTTTAGGAGTAGGAGTCAATAAGGAGTGAATAACAACAACAACAACAACAATAACAACAATAATAATAATAGATAGATAGTTGTGTCAGTTTGTCAGTCTTTCTGTGTCTGTGCCGTGTACGTGTGTCTTACTCTTTTCGTCCTCATATGAGCCTCCTGAGCTGTTACTGTAGCGAGACTCCAGTCGGTTGTGAGCCCGAGCCCTGGCGAGAGAAACCACACAACCCAACAAGACATTTAAAGTGGTAATCCAGAAGATGGTTTTATTTAAAAAAAGAATCCCATATTTAATATTCATCCCATATTTATTAAGATGGCACTTTAAACTAAACTGTCAATATGGATGAACATTCACAAAAAAGAACAACACCCTCAGATGGAAAAATAGAATGCACTTGTTCCACTTTTAAGAATTTTAAGACTAAGTACAGTTAACCCTTGTATTATGTTGGACAGATTCTCTCTCTCTCTCTCTCTCTCTCTCTCTCACTCTCTCATTGCACCACATCTGACCCTCATCAAATGCAAGACAAACATTACATGTGTAAGATACTAAAAACATGCCAGCAAATAAAAAAAACATTCACATTATGATCATCACAGCCAGCTTGATGAATAATTAGTGCATATTGTGTGCTTTGTAATGAAAAACAAGTGGTGTAATATCAAGGGAAAACTGTCCTATGTGGACAAAGAAACGGAAATATCTGGTCAAGTTTGTAATGATAGTCAGTGACATGATAATTTGAAATAATCACTTTTTGAGGAGGTTAAATATGCATCTCACAATTTTGAGGTGACTTTTACAGCACCGAAAGAGTATTCATTGGTTAAACATTGAAACATAATACAAGGGTTAAAGGGCAACTTGCAGGTTGGCATCCCCAGTGAAATAATGTGTGGTGAATTTATGTAGTAATTCACTTTGAGAATTATGTTTTTATGTTTTTTTTTAACTTAGAATTACAGCTGGACTCATTTTTGTAATACAATTAGCCACGGCCACCTAAAAATCAGACATTGCCATGAACTTGAACATGACGTAACAGGACAGGACAGAGCTGGTGCTACAGTGAATGGCAACTTGGCAAGTAGAAGTTATTTTAGATTTAGATTTTTTCCCAGTTTCCTACCTGTGAGAGCGTCTCTCAAAGACGTTGTCTCAAAGACAAAAAAAAAACAAAAAAAAAACCCCGTGCCACGTCTCTCTGTTGTTCTCTTTAACTTTACCGCAGTCTGCGTTGGTATGGGACTTGATTTTGTTTATTTTGTGTAAATGCTCTTTACTTCTAAATAATAAATCCTAAACACATTACTTCACCATCCTAAATAGCTGTGAAACTCACTGACTGACCTGCCGACTGACCACCACCCTGCTACTGCGCTGTGGCAGAGAGACGACCTGTCACGTCACTGGCCCAGATGTTTTAAAAAAATGGTGTTTTTTTTTACCCGCAAACTTAAAACACCTACAGTACATTTCTCCTGTATTTTTGCCCTTTATTTTGGTACAGACCTCTCGTCACTCTCTCTGGCCAGCTTGGTCTCGTCCGTCTCGGGGAAGTTCTCCTGACCGGCCACCACAGTATTACTGCTGGAGGTGGTGCCTGGGCAAAACCAACAAAGACATATATACAAAATACCGTCAAATAAAAACTATGAAAGAGAGAGAAGAGAGAGAGGGCGAGAGAGATATCGCTGTATCGCTCTTTCTCTTTCTAATTTGAAAACTGTTAATATTGTTTTATATGACTGATGCAGTGTAGGTGTACTCTAAAAACAGATTGATATATGGGTCAATGACATGACTTTTTTGTGTCCAAATCGATTATCCTTCAAATAAACTAGATATGAAGACACATGTAAAATATAAAAAAATCTCTATAAAGTTCGCTTAATTTCAAACCTCTTTCAAATTTTTTTAAAGTTCATTCATTTTGGGTGATTTGTGGCTTAGAAGTCTATAAATGTCTTAAAACATGAAAAGGCCCACAAGGCTTATTTACAGTTATTTACAGCCTGACATTTTTAACAAATTAACAACTGATGTCCAAAATCGAACAAACTACGTCTTTCAACTTAATAGAAATATGGGAATAAACAAAATACTTTTTTTTTTACAAAACAAAAAACCCTGAATGCACGTATCTCAATAATTTCTGTTTTTACTCCCCTTTAAAACCTTATGTAATTTACTGTACACACATATTGTAACTTCAACAATCTAACTGTATTAAATGAAAAAATGAATGAAATGTCTCCCGTTTCCCTGTCGTTTGCCCTTGAGTGTTCCTCCCGACCTGTGTGTGAGGCAGAGGACTTGTTGCTGGCGGCAAAGCGGTAGAAAGGAGGGTTGTCGCAGTGCAGAACCACGGGGTTGACCGGGTCCGTCTGCTGCAGCTCGAACAGCAGCTCCTCCATGGTCTGGATGGTGTTGTTGCGACACAGGTAGATCACCACCTTTTTGATCTGAAACACATACAGGACATTTTTGTTTGTTTTGTTTTTTCTTTACCGTTTTTTCAAATTATTTTTATTTTTTGTGCCAATTTATACGAAGGTTTACATTTTATATTTATCATTGGGTTTATTGTTCATGACCGAATCGTTACTGTTATCTTTAGGTTGATTTTTCTGATTGATTTTAATGTTAGCTTCTTAGATTTATTGCACATGGCAAATGTATCAATCTTCTAGTTTGGTGTTGAGGTTTATGTACATTGCCAATTTTTCTCATTTATATCTTGTCATTTTACTGTTTTTTTTAAAACTTTTAAGTTTATATTTATTATTTATCAACAGGTTTTGTATATTCCCGATTGTATTTTACTGTTGATTGTTAGGTTTATTGTATTTTTTCCATAATCTTTTCCATCAACTTTAACTTTTTAGTTAGTTTACTGTGTATTGCCATTTGTTTTTCTATTTTTATTCTATTGCCTATTTTTTCTATCTATTTTTCTATATATTCTATCTATTTTTCTTTCTTTCATTTCTATCTATCTACATGTATCCATCTATCTGTCCATTTTCCTGTCGATACCTCTCATTTTTAGATTTATTTTAGAGTTTTGTAAAATTCTAACGATATGGTGAGAAACCTAACTTAAAATGATCTCCTGGCTGACAATTTCCATATTTTGTATTTCTTAGTTCCATCAAACCTAAAAATGTGGACCATCAGGGAAATGGTCAGGGGTAATGTCTGCAGGTATCAGACAGTTATGTTTGATACTTTTAAAGCAAATTTTAAACACAAACACAAATTGTCTCTCGATTACTAGGTTCAGCGGTAGGCTTAGGGTTTTATAACATCAGAAATGTGGACTTGAAGTGGAGTTATTTCAACAACAAAAAAATAATGAATAAATTCTCATACAATGTTTATGTTGGAATTAAATTGAAATGTACGACTATTTAATGACTTTTAAGGCCTAAAGACTTGAAGGAACTGCTCTGTTGTTGGCTGCACAGACCAGCACAAATCTTTTAAAAGAAAGAGCAATCAATACCAACTTTCAACAAAACTGCAGACAAGGGAAATGTAAGTATATAAAAAATATTTGTGCTGTGTCTTTCTTTTGCTGTATAGCACTAGCTAACGCTAACAGCTGAGGTAATATATTAGATGTAATTTTCTAGAAAGTTACTGGCGTTACTTGCTCAGGGTTTTTCCTGCACAGAGAATTACGAGGCAGCCG
Organism: Cyttopsis rosea; assembly: GCA_900302355.1. NCBI lineage: Eukaryota > Metazoa > Chordata > Actinopteri > Zeiformes > Parazenidae > Cyttopsis > Cyttopsis rosea. The sequence goes on from OMKR01096043.1 coordinate 10,621, forward strand.
CCTCCATCACATTTCTCTCTGACGGGTGTCTTCTATGGCGTTAATTAGCCTCAATACCCACGCGCAGAGAACAGCACCCGTGAGCGCACAGAACAGTATAAAAGCATCCCCGCAAGGGAGCCTGACGCCCCCCCCACGTGCCTGCAAGTGCTCAACACTCACTCGCTTGAGCGAGCCCACGTTATGATGAACAACAACAATGGCTTTAATCAGAGCTGCCAAGTCTCATCCTTCGACCGTGAGACTCACGCATATGGCGTCAGATTTATGTCATATGTCGTGAGCGTGATCAAACATGACAAATCATATTATTTCACATGCGCAGATATTAACCGCCACTGGCATGATATAAGTCCTTGTGCACAAATTCAACAACCGAGAGTTGTACAGGCAGTTGCGAGCCTGTTGACAATTTGGGGGCGGAAACCAAGGGAGGACTGGCTCTCTTATGAGGAGGACTGGGTCTCACTTGGTACGCAATCACACCCACACGGTGTGATCGCGTACAAGGAGGTCCACGTGGGTGTGAGTCCTCCCTTGGTTGTCAAAAGTCATGACTCGCGCGACCAGAACCCGAGAGCAGAGTGACCTATGAGAGCGTGTATGCTGCCAGCGCTCGCCAAGCAGAAACTGTCTTGCGCCAACACACCCATGCGCCATTATTTGCCTCTCCCTATGTTTTGTTTCTCGCTCGCAGCTGCTTGTACAACTCTCGGTTGTTGAATTTCTGCGCGAGGACTTATATCGTGCGAGTGGCAGTTAATATCTGCAAGTGTAAAATAATATAATTTGCTCGTGAGCATGTTTTATTGTGCTCACGACATATGACATAAATCTGACGCCATACACGCATATCAACCAGTTCACACGCTCACACGCCACACCTATATACAACATATTTAAACTGGAGGACAGCGGGAGAATCCCGGGAAAAACGGAAGGGGTGACAGGTATGGGCTGGAAAGCCACAACCAGTGGGGCATGGGAGCAGCGTGGGAGCAGCAGCTCATTTGCAGTTAAAGCTCCAGACACAGAAACAGCCCGTCGAGAGCAGGAGGTGTATAAAGGAATACTAGAAAGGCTGGAATGCATAATCTGAGTGGTATTTTCAGCAAAAAACCTCAAAGACATGTTTTGGGGACCTCAGAGACCTATATTAACTTGTTGAAAATGAGTATAATATGTGACCTTTAATCTAAATCAGGACTAAACAAATCCCTCTGAAATTAATCCAGAATAAAAAATGGGTTAGGGTTAGTCTAAGGGTTCGTCTTAATTTAAAGATTAAAATCAGATTAAAATCGTTGATTTAGTCTAAGATTAGGCCTATACTGTGAGTCCACAAAACCGCCCCATAGTGTTCTTCTTTAGTGGCGTACTGTGAGAACATGTACAATTGCATCTGCAGATGTTTTGCGTTGTGTAAACTCACGTAGGGCAGCAGCGTGGTGTCGCTGCTCACACCGCACAGGCTGATGAGGAACTGCAGGGCCACCCTCAGGTTGTTGCTCCACCTCTCGTTGGTCACCAAGGTGTTCCAGGCGTTCTCCATCTCCGGACCGGGCACCTCGTCTCCGTACTCCGAAGATGCCGAGGGAGATTGGGGTTATTTGAGGAACAATATAAATTGTTTTTTTTTGGGGGGGGGGCTGGTTCTCCTTACCTTAGCGGTCATGAACATGAGGTTGTTGAGCACCAGTGAGGTGGCCTGCAGGGAGCCCCAGCCATTCCCCCTCAGACTCGACGATAGTCCCAGGCTGTGGGCCCGGCCACGGTGCTCTTCGTCCGGGGTGCAGGGGCTGGAGGCCGGGGGCAGGAGCCCGTTGTCCACCAACTCGATGTTACTGAGCCAGGGGAGCAGGTAGGACAGCATGATCTGCCTGCCATTGGGGTGGGTGGTGGAGAAGCGCTGGCTCACCTCTGCGGGTGGAAGAGCAGTTGACGATAAATGATCATAATTTGTCTTTTTTGTTGATTTCATGCCACTAACTTAGTGTAAGCTGATAATTATATAATTTTAATAATACAAGTCTACGTATGGTAGAAGAGCTATCGACATTGAATATTGGAACATAAGAACTTAATTTTCTTCAATACAACTGATGGAAATGTAACTAATCCGCATTCTATCAAATTGCGGCGTTTCCAATATTGGCTCAAAATTCCCCTCACATTTTGATGGAAACATTTTAGCAATTAACGATTTTAGCTCAAGTAATTGCAATCAGGTGATAATGTAATAATAATTTTTACAGCTCTGACTGCGACAGTTCCTATATTTACGATGCAATGGTTTAGAGGTGAATTTACAATCTTGGGCTTATATTATTTTTAAACCAAGTAGTTCAGTGTCCCGTCTCCCCCATGTGATGTAATGTTCAAGTTCCCGGGCAATGTCAGCTTTTTAGGTGGCCGTGACTAAAATGAGTCCAGCTGTAATTGAGTGAATAATAAAAGAAAATAATTATTAAATTGAATTGCTACATAATTTCCCCACACAAGAATTCACTGGGTGTGCCAATGAGCAAGTTGCCCTTTAAAGAAACCAAAAAATCAGCAGACTTTGGGCTGACTGTACAATATTTGTCTCTCACGGTGTCTAACAGGTCATTTGCGTCGTTGGCATTCCTCGATAGCATTCCCAGGGGCATTCCTTTCTCCTGTCGTTTTTTGTCATCTTCAGTTTTGTAACAAATTCAGTCACCGTGTAATGTGGCTTGCAAGCATTGTCTCTCCGAGGGTGTGTGATTTACATACCTGAGAAGAGCGGTAAGGTGAGCTCTGGATACATGCTGGCCAGTTGGGTGGAGAGTTGGGCCAGGTTCACGCTGTATAGGGGCGGCAGTGGCCCGTGGGTCCCGTATAAAATGTTACCGGGCTTTTGCTCCACCATCCGCTTGGAGTACACACACAACTTGGACTCCAGCACCTGTGGGCACGTTATTGTTTTTTACACTTTACTAGTACTGGTACTAATATGATATTATTATAATATATTATCATCAGTGTATGGAACTTTTAAAAATTATTGTTTATGGTTGTCAAAATGTAGCATTTGTTGTATGCGTGTTAATATAGATAGATAGATAGATAAATAGATAGAAATAAAAATAATAAAATAAAATAAAATAAAAAATAAAAATATAAACAATAATAATAATAATAATAATAATAATAATAATAATGTGATTGTGTGTGTGAATGTGTATGTGTGAGTTAACTGCACCTGCATTAACTGCATGGAGATTTCATAGATCTCCCTGCTAGTGTCGGAGGCCTTGAAAAGCACCAGATTAAGCAAGGTGACTAGGTCACACGGGTAATTCCTGTCACAAACATCACACAACACAAACGACATACTGAAATTTTAGTTAAAATGCAGACAAGCTGAGCACCTCACTGCACATCAAAGTTTCAGTGGTATTATCTCAACACTCAATTACAATTAAAGAATGTTTGCTAAGCAGACTCATTATGATGACAAGAAAATCAAGATTGAAAAATTGAATTGAATTGAAATTGTAATCTCCTAACAAAAATAAAATTGACTTCACTAGTGAGGGTGAGTTTATATACAATATTTTGCCCAAAAAATATACTAAAAAATGGAAAGCAAAACAAAAGAACAAACAATATAATATATTGCTGTGGACCCCTGCGATTCCTTCACAGCCCCAAAGAGGGCCACGGACCCATGTTTGGGTCTGTCTGCATTTGAGGATGTACATCTCCAAAATAGTATTGGAAAATATGAAGGAGAACTACTAACTTTTGCTAACAGGGTTCATTCTGGCATTACAAAATGAAATACAAGGACTTTCAAGTACTTTTTTACACACAATTTTTTCATTTTCAAGGACACAAAACAAATATAATACATTTTCAATGTGATCTTTATGAATTTAAATATAATATAATCTTAGTCTCAATGTCTACTACTTATATTATATATGTTATATACTGTATATACTATCTCTATATATCTATTATTAATCTCATTGTCATGTACAATTATAAAGTTCTATTTCCAACTATGTTGGATTAAATGTACATTTCTCTCGCTTTTACTATCATCTATGTTGTAAAAGTGATTCTTTTCATTACGTTATGATTTGAATAACAAAACCAGGTTTATATCATAGGTTTTCAATGCTTATGTTATTTTCAAGGACTTTTCAAGCACTGTCAAGGTATTCCAGTATTCCATTACATTTCTGAGGACAAAATTCAAGCACCTCCAGGACCTGATTAAGAACCCTGTACTAGTTTATGGAGATCATAAAGTAATTGAAGCCAAATCCACCAATTATTAAGAATCCAGATGAATTCTTATGATGCCCTGAAAGTAAGGGAACTGTCATGATAACCGGTGAAGCTGTTTATCATTGCCTACCTGTTGCCGCAGACTGTAGCGATGGCTTTGAAGCATCCTGAGGCCAGTTGGTAAGATCCAGTGAAGCAGCGATCCACCGCCCAGTTGAAGAGGTTGACCTGGTCTGGGTTCAGTTCTAACAGCAGGATGACCACCTCACAGCCCAGACGGTGAACCTACAGGAACGGAGATTAACAAATGAAAGATAACAAAACCAGCAGCCCAATGTTTCAAAATGATCGATCCGGACCGTGACATACCCGCAGATCGTGGCAGGCCAGGATGTTGTCCAGCCATTTGTAGAGGTAGCCGTCAGTGGATAGGCCCACGTTGTCAAACACTGGGCCGCAGCAGAGAACCGCTGACATCGCCTTGGGAACCAAAATATGGAGAAACTGAACTGGACTGGTCTGGACTGAACTGAACTAATGAGAGTTTTGGATTTTCTGACCAATGGTAAGAGTTGGAAGGTCATTACAGGGATGCCATTTAGGACATTTGTCTGGGAATACTTGTTGAATAGAGTTGTAATGCAGAGGGGTAACGCGGTAGTGTTAAAAAGTTATATTTGTATTTTTTATGTTTATAGATATGCAATATATTATTATTATTATTATTATTATTATAACAATAATAAAATAATAACATTTTATGTGTGCGTGCTGGCTTACCTTCAGAGCGCAGTACTGGTACCGGGTGATCTGGTGGTTGCGGTCGCTATAGCGATCAAGCGGCGTGAACATGACGCTGAAGGGACCGGCCCACTGGCTGAAGAGGATGAAGAGATGGTGCCTCAGAGACTGCTGGGGGAAGAGGAAGCGCCTGTGGTGCACTGGAGAGACAGAGAGACAGAGAGAGATCAGATCAGATGGCACTTTTGCAGCACTTTTGTAAAATGGCAACTGATCTTATTTGGTGTTTACTGCATGGTGAATTGACAGTTTATTTCATAGACTTATTACTATTATTACTTATTTTCTATATGTTTAAAAAAGAAAAGATGAGTACTAAAATATTTCCAGTTGTTTCTGTGATATGCAGAAGAAGAATTATCATAGAAAGTGAATGTGTACACATCACTCTTTCGTCATTGATAGTTAAAAAATTTCACTGCAAAAAAAAGGAAACCTGCTTTAAAATCGGGGGATCATCACCTTATCGTGGTGGAGAGGTTTGTGTGTCCCAATGAACCTGGGGGCTGTGTTGTCTGGAGCCTTAGCCTTAGGCTCCTGGTAGGGTCTCCCATGGCAAATTGGTCTCAGGTGAGGGGCCAGACAAAGAATGGTCCCAAAAAGACTCATGGAAAACCAGAGGATGAGTGTTGCTACCCTGCCCGGAGGAAGCCCGGGGCCCCCGTCTGGAGCCGGGCCCAGAAGGAGGGCCTGTCAGCGAGCGCCTGGTGGCCGGGCTTGCCATGGAGCCCGGCCGGGCAAAGCCCGAAAAAGCAACATGGACACTCCTCCATCCCGCAGGCCCACCACTTACGGGAGGAAACACATGGGTCGGGTGCGCTGCCAGATAGGTGGAAGTGAAGGTGGAGGGCCTCGACGGACCGGACCCGGGTGGCAGAGGCTGGCCCTGGGGACGTGGAACGTCACCTCGTTAAGGGGGAAGGAGCCGGAGCTTGTGCAGGAGGCGGAGCGCTACCGGTTAGATCTGGTGGGGCTTGCCTCTACGCACAGCGTCGGCTCTG
>OMKR01096044.1:0-16660 GCA_900302355.1 Cyttopsis rosea
CTGGGCGATAGGTATAAGTAAGAATATTAAGGTCAATGACATGACGCTCTTCTTTTTTGTGTCCGAATCATCACTATCATTCAAATAAACTAGATATGAAGACACATGTAAAATTAAAATTAAAATAATAAAATCTCTATAAAGTACGCTCAATTAGAAACTCACTCCCATTGAAGTGAAACTGCCGACGAGGCTTTATTTACGGTTGTACCGCCTGACATTCGGCACAAAACAAATTATGTCAAGAATCTAACAAACAAAGTCTTTCAACTTAATAGACGCACGCGAATAAACCAAATACATAACTTTACAAAATAAAATAAATATAATGCATAACTATAAATAACTATAAATGCATGTGTCTTGCATGCATTTTTTTGACTCCCCTTTAAAAACCTTATTTGATATCAATATCATGATATGAGACTAGATATCATCATACAATCGGGATATAGTTAAATGTTGTCTCTCAGGCTGGATTCAAGTAAAGTAATGCAATTTTCTGAACTTCATCGACCGTTACAATCAACGCCTCTAACTGCTTGGGCACAATATCCGAAAATTATTAAAGATTGTTTTGCAAATACTTCCCATGTATAAATATCTGACGAAAGCACCAATTGTCATCGCCCGGCCCTAACATACACCCTCACACACACACACACACACACATACACGGATATAATGATCATTTTGTGTTGTGCCTGCTGCCCCCCCGCCGCCGTTCCACCGGCCGCGACTTGTGAGCAGCGATCCGCCGCGGGTTCTCCGTCCAAGCTCGAGGAGGATGGAGAAGCCGCCTCGACCGGGCGGGGTCAGACCAGACCCCGAGAGCCACGAGAGCGTTCCCGGTGCACGCCCCCGTCTGCCGTACCAGCTGGATCAGATCATCGGTGCAGCTCTGTCTGCCTTTGTTGACTTTTATTACCATTAGGACGGGATTTATCCAGGTAGAATTAAATGATAAAACAAGCCGATATGAGTTCGCCGAGGAAATGGACGGCGTGAAAGGGTTTGTGAAAGCATTTCTGCATTTATTCTCAGAGTTGATCTTTGTCGATTTACCGTTGATTCTCTATCCCGAGCGAGACGCCGCATGGTCAGGTGAGGTATTCCATGAAAGAAAATCTGGTCTGCTTTTATGAGCCCCGGCTGGAGGTTGCTGGGGCTTCTTATTCCATCGCGTACAGCACTCGGGACGCCGGCCGCCACGGCACTCACCTTGACATGTTCGCTCGTCGGTGAGCAGCTTGTGTCCCTTCTGGCAGCTGCACTCGAAGGAGCCAACGGTGTTCCGGCAGAAGTGATCGCATCCTCCGTTATTCTCCTGGCACTCGTCTATGTCTGGACGCGTGGGATGGGAGAGACAGAAAAGAGCAAAAGCATGAAATAACAATCTTACGGTCCAATTACGCCGAGTACACACCGAAGGACTTTTGCTACCGTATGAGTTTCGAGTCCCACGCAAATCGTCAAGATCAAGACTTTCCAGGTCTTAAGAGAATTGCGAAGGGATCGTTCGGGAAATCTTAAATCTGCATCTGAGGTGGTTCCGGCGGCCTTCCTCTGTGCATCAAACCGCTTACAGTAGATTACACATGGGTCACATGTGATGGAGATCTCTACATTTTCAGGTAGAGTCTACGTATGCATTGATGAATATAAACTCGCTTTCCTATTGATTCTTTTTAACAGAAAGAGCATCGTAATGCTTTGTCGTCTCAAGGACTCTCGCCCCAAACTGATTAACCTCTATTTACTGTACATATCGTTCCCGGTCACACAACGCGCCTGTTTGTTTGACTGCGTGCACGTGAATGCACGGATGCGTGTGTGTTTATGTGCATGCAGCCGTTTGGTGCGTGGAGCGAGACACGTGACCAACAGAGATCGGGCAGGACCGCGGATGCTTCACTTGGGGCTTGACAAAGGAGATCCAGCTGTACTATCCGATCACACGCTAGTTAGCTGTAACTAATGGAGCCCACCACACGGCCAGGCACAGCACAGCACCAGAGAGAGAGAGAGAGAGAGAGAGAGAGAGAGAGCATTACAATGCGACTTGCATCCAGATTGTAGGCCAATCAGCTTTAATCACGTTGCAGCTGAATCCGACGTCCAGCTCAGAAGGAAAGTTACCACCTGCGAACGTCCATCATTCTACGTCCGCGCTCCACCGCTGGGGGACGGCATGTTTGGTGATGTTGTTCCAAGAGGGAGGAGCTTGACGTTGACTACGAAGCGTCTAAAACCACCTTGGGAGGAAGTTGGTGTATTCACGCCCGGCTCCTTTGGGACATTTGTTCCGATCCCTGGAGCGTGTGAACACAGCGATCGCCTCACCAAACTGTCTTCATACAGTTATGCTGAATTTACTTTTATATGAGTAATTCAAATAAATACCACTTAAGTCAATTCACTTCACCTGACTTTAATAGAAAGAAATTGAGGTCAGACACACAAACAAACACGATCAAAAGTCCCAAGAAGTAAAGCTTCACGTTTACTGACCAAGAAAGTAAATTAGTAAAGTTAGCAACCAAGAAAGAAATTCCCAGGATGACGAAAACAACATGTAAACAATACTGTATGCTAGTTGGCACTTACCATTTTACACTTAAAACATTACATAAGAACACATGCAGAGGGTGACACACACACACAGCAGTGTGACGATGAGATATAGTCTCTGCTTTTATCCCATCCTGGCTGTCCTTCCTCCAGGGGCAGCCAGGAGCAGTGGGCAGCCCTCACTTTGTTGGCACCTGGGAACCAATTCCAGGTGGTGGGTCCATGCCGTGGTCAAGGACAGGACATGTGTTCTGCACATTTTTTTTAGTCGGGGTTCTTATGTTGGAGGAGAACGTGCAAACTCCACACAGAAAGGCCCCTGATCGGGTGATAACCCAGGCGGGAATCGAACCCAGGACCTTCTTGCTGTGAGGCAACAGTGTTAACCACTGAGCCACCGTGCCGCGATAAACTGAAGAGAAAATACAACAAAAAGTAAGACCGAAATGTACAAATGACTTATCAAAATGCAAAAACTGGCAACCCTAACATTGATTAAGCTGAAACCCTTTAAAGTACACGAGTCCCAACGCCTGAATAACTTGCTCTCTAACATGTCAAAATTGGTGAAAGATGGATTTCCCGAACAATTACTAGAGCCAGAGGTGATGTCTTCAAATTACTTGTTTTGTCGCAACCAACCATCTAAAAACCCAAAGATATTACATTTCAACAACAAAAAAAACAACCCAACAACAACATCACCAAACTCTCAGCGGAGAAAGACCAAATATTTGGCGCATTTGAATCAATAGATTCCAAGTGTTTAACTGCAGCACACCTCCAGCGGTCACCCTGCTGATCCCGGCGTCTCCTGGGGGAGAGGGTTTAAACTCCCTGCTTAGGAAAATACACCGAACCTAACCCAAGGTTCGCAGAACTTGTGCACTGCAGGTGGGATTACTCGTGTAATCTGTTTTTAAGGACCTGCACCTTCGTGGAAAGCCTATCGGCATCCAACGCAGGCATTCATCAGGTCCTTGGGGTAGCTCAGGTTTAAACTGTACAGTAGATCAGGCCAAGCAGGACTGCGCACCCATTTGCCACATATGCCAGATTGGGCAGCACATCAACTCCCCCGATCATGACGCCGACATCCCCGAGCGGATCTGTGGGCTCTGCCCCTCCATGTCGGATAACGTAGATTCGCAGGACCATTCCGTCGTTTGTTTCTCGTTGCATCAGGATCAACATCCTAAAAATGGGATCAGAACATAGTATTAATGAAAATCTGTTGAAGAGAACTGGGCCTGCCACATGTCATTTTCAGTAACAATTCATCTTATTTTCAATTCATTAAATTTTCTCAATCGATTGCCAATTAATTGTGACACAATAGTAAAGTTACCCATAACAATTTCCCAAAGCGTCGTCTTGAGGTGATTTGATTTGTCCAACTAATAGTCCAAAACCCAAAGATGCTCCATTACCATGATATAAAACAGAAATGAGCAAATCCTTATATTTGAGAATCTGGAACTGAATGAATGATCGTTTCAGCTCTTAAATAGAAAACTGGAAGATTTAAACTTGCATTGTCATCATTGGCCAAATCAAATCAGCACAACATGGAAATACACTTGATGTTAAGTGATAACAGTTCTTACTAGACCCATACCAAAAAAACTGGCAAGGCCACAAATATCAGTAAAAAGTCCCGTTACAGAAATTCCATAGGGGTGGGCGATGTGGCAAAAATCATCATATCAGGATTTATTTCCAGGCAGGATCACGATCCACGACCTCATCACGATTCTTTTTCATGTTGGATTTTACGACTATTTTGCAAGTTACTGAACAGCACAGCCAAACAAATTTCCCCATTTATAAATAAATAATAACAAGTTTTGTGTAATATTTTATGTTATTTCCCATTGGGGTTACTCGTAAATCGCTTGTTTGCCTATTTTGGATGCTTTTTAAATTCGATTTTTTCTTATTTTTTTACGAGAGGCTCCGGCTGCGAGCTCCAACTTAAATAGAACTTCTTCTTTTTATAAATAGTATGTTTAATTTTAGATTATATATTTTTATTGCCGTTTACTAATTGAACGAAACAAAAAGAACCCGTGCATCCGCCGCGTATATGCATACGTTCCGTGTCTTTTTCTGCCAACAACCCACCGGATCAGCAGCCTCTCGATCTCATATAGTCATATCGCACACCCCTACAGTGACACCATTACATAGATTGTCAACCAGAGAACACTGGCAAGTTCATTTTTACATGGTAAATGTCCCATTCAGTACACATCTTGGTCACAATTCATTATAATAAAAAAAATTATAAGGGATCTTTGTCAATAATGTTTGGTTATGTTATGATTTATGTAAAAATATATATGTAAATTGTCTGATATTACCAGATTAAAAAAAAAAAAGTATTTGTTGGGCTATGGTTCATACTGTATGTTGCAACTCACCAAGTACTCCTTTATGAAGCTTTCAGGATTTTCATTGAGATAGACACAAAGTGCTTTGAGGACACATTCTTGTTGTATTTCAACAGTGGGATCCTGTGGGAGACAAGCAAACATTCACAATCTTCACTCATCAATAGAGAATATGCCATGTTCCCATTACCCATATAAACAATTTTTGTGAGGTAAAGAAAGACAGGTGATAACGATGGTGGTGACACAGGGGCAAGTACCTTGTCCATGGCTGCCATGATCATGCTCATATTGCGTCCTGCCGTTCCCCCCTTCTTTCTGAACACCTTCATTAACTGGTTCGAGTAGTGATCCAGTTGGGACATGAATGAGGACAGTAGTGGAACAGTGGTGAACTATCACAATCTAAACACACAGAAAGGATCAATACTACATTACCTTGCTCACAGAAAACAGAGCTGACCATCTGTTTGGGAACTCTGTGATGAAGGGCATGTCCTGAATGATTTCCTGTCTTCTATAGGCAAATGTTCTTTCCATTTTAGTTTTGATCAGTTGTTGGTTCTTCTTCTTCACCTCCAATAAAAGTGCTTGCCTTTCTTCCTCAAGACTTTCTTTCGCCTCGCCTGCAGGATAACCAGGACAGTAATTGACTTCGGCTTCCTGTGGCTTCTTCACCTGGTTTGGACCTTGGACAGTAATTGACTTCGGCTTTCTGTGGCTTCTTCACCTGGTTTGGACCTCGGCTTGTGGTACCACGCTTTTCTTTCATAGCATATATGCTCAACTCTGGGCAGCCAAAGTTCCTCAGTCTAGTGCGGTAGTTGGCCATTTAGTACTTCAAGCTTATTTTCCACCCAGAGACTGACCCTTGCTCCTTTAAACAAGGATACTTTGTTAACAGAGCCTGAGCCACATCATCAAACTCAGCACTTGAAGGATACACTTTGTATTTGAGTATTTCTGATGCCAAAACATCTAGAATATCTGATTTAAGTTTGGTACTTGGACTCAGAAGAGTGCCACTGTTGTGAAAGGCATGATTGTAGCTCTCTAGCTGAACTGAGGAATTGGGAAGGTTTGGGGCCATGGCTGTGATCTAAGGGATGACCCTGAAGCTGTAGATTCAGGAGAGGTAAGTATGTCTGTGTCTGCTGATGAATAGGAAGGACCATCTAATCCTTCAAGTTGAGCGGTATGCTGAGGGCTAGTGCCTGACCTATTTGGTGAGTAAATTATTTTAACTGTGCGCTTGTCTTTGATGTCTGAAGTACGTGACAAGTTCACAAACTCATTGTCAAATTCAGCGTCTTTGTACTGCAGTCTGGTATTTCCTAACAAGCCAAAGTGTCTTATAATGGCTCCTTTAAGGTCCTCTACTGAATCTGGTTTTCCAGTGGGAGAGTCAATTTGGATGCCTTGTCTATTCCAAGTACGACTCTTAGGGTTGCAGTCATCTTGTATTCAATCTGAGAAGAAAGACATGAACACATTTCTTTAAGAATGGTGGGCAATTATTAGGGTTCTAGTGATAAAATTGACTCAATGCTTCACACTCTACAAAACAATGATTTCATAAAATGTCCCAAAATACTTAATTTTATAATAACGGTGTACAGGTAACAGACTCAACAGGACCAAAGTGAGTCACCAATAATCCGTGCATTGTCCTAAAGGTACTGGGAACCTACTTTCTCAACCAGCTTCTTACTGCAAGTCATGTGACCCTACGTAAACACATTTTCTCCCAAAGTTAGAACAGTTTTGATTATTTCACAAGTCAGATTTCCGTCTGCTGTTTTTATCTGTGTACTTCTCGCTGGTTTGAAATGGGCAGGAATAACATACTTCCGGGCACCAATTAGGATTTAGCAATATCTGAATTATAATCTGCTGACAGTTGTTGGGTTGTTTGTGGATGTGATTTGATTGACAGTGACCAGGCAACCTGAGTCCTGATGAAGCAGATTTATGGGTTTCACTGTTAAACTCTTCATAATTAATAAGTGTTTTCCCCCAAACTTTCTATTTGATTGTTGATTTAGTAATGAACATGTAACGTCACAATTACTGTAGTTATGATTAAAAATCAATCTTTCGGGGACTTAAAAAACAAATTTGCGATAATTTTGTGAGTAATTTCTTTCAATTACAGTTATGGTTTATTTGGGTTTCCAATTAAGAATTTCAGCATTTGCAGTGGTGTTGTACAATTATTGAATGTTGATAATTGACAAATTACAAAATTGTCATATTTAGGTTGAAAATTAACAGCTCACCTGCACAATTTTCTGATGATGAGACTCAAATCATCTTGTAAAATACATAGTTGAATTATTTCTGAGAATTCTGGCAGACCGCCACATGATCCATGCACAGCTATCATGCCCTTTTTGTAGTTAATGCCATTAATGGTGACACTATGGGCAAGGTTTACAGCAGTGACTTCAGGGTACTTCTGAGTGAGGATATGCACAACATCCTCATTTAGGACATCAATGGGGACCTTTGAGACTTGTGCTACCTCCAAGGAAGATTCTTCACTGTCAGGTATGAGCATATTATAGCCCACCATCAAATGATGTTTTTTTGCCAATGAACAAAATTGACCTGAAGTTCTTCAGATGCCTAACAAACTGCTTAAAAAAGCTGTGTTTGGCCTCAAATCGCATGGCCCATAATGCTACAAGGGGACCAAAACATTTAATAATTTTCTCATTTACATGTACAGTATATCACTACTTTTCACTACTCCAACTTTAAAGTATTTTACTGTGCAAGTGCCATGCTTCCTGCTCTTATGAGATTTGAAAGTAGCATATATATTAGTTTGAAATGAACAATTCTGAAACATTGAAGTGACATAGCGCTTCAAGTGATATGAGAAAAGTACTCTCTACTAGATAATGACACTTCCTAGACACAAAAAGCATGTAAATATTACAAGCCCTGCACTTGTTATGGGTAAAACATCAACATGACATCTACTTAAATTTGTTTTAAGAGCATTCCAGGTTTTGAATGAGCCTGGGCAGTCATAGTATGTGCATGGATATGAGTGTCTGACCAAAATTACTGTGTTTTAACTTATAGTGCTTCAGTAATGGGTACCTTGTAGATAAGGTTTCAGCACAGTTTGCATTTCCACATTCCTGACCTAAAGAAAGAGAGAAGTGTAAATGATCAACATTGATTGCTAGTTCTAAATTACAGCTATTGTTGCATTTGTATGTTTCTGTGTCCTAATGCATCTAAAACAATCACAAGAAATGAACTTATTTACAGTAGATAAGTGAGAGATACTCACCACGGCTGTTGACTGGCTTTGCATCCATTAACTGAGCCACTCATTGACATGACTTGGAAATCTGGAATTCACAGTTGGAGCCTTGATCACACAATGTCATAATAATGCCAAAAATATTGTTCCTATAATTCCTATAAAGACCAGAATATGGTATATATAATTTTACAGTGTTGTAACAGTAATAAGATATATATACAGTACTTGCCAATTAATAATTCTACTTCCTTACACAATTTTCACCTGACGTAAATGTTGAATATTAAAATAGAATCTTTATTAAAATTTGATTACATTTTTTGCTATTCCACTATCTTAACATCTGCCTTATCTTATTCCATCTCCCAATTAATTTCATTCCTACTTTAATTGACTTGATATATACATGTAGTGAAGAAGTAAAAAGTTACATGAAATAGGAACATTCAAGTGAAGTACAAGCACCTCAAATGCGTACTTAAATACAGTACTTGAGTAAATGTACTTTTTTCAGGTGTCCACTTACTTACCAATTAAAACCAAATCAAGCTAACATAACAAACATAAGCAAAAGCCAAAAATACTCATCTTCTGATATTGATCTATTGGATGGACCGTTTTGATTAATATCGTTTAATAATTCATAACTTACCAGAAAATCGGAGGATAGCAATTGATTGAAGAGAAAGCATTCATAAGGCGGTTGCGTTACGCACATGGCACGGTGTGAACACGAGCTCCTGAAAATGGCGTCTTCGGTTGTACTGTGCATGTGCCAAGAAGTATGGAAAACGCGTTGGGACAATCTGTATTCAGTTTCACGCCTACAATGCGTTTTAATTAGATTGGTTACGTAGATTCAATTCAGCACAATTTTGTAAAACCTTTTACTATTATATTAATGCAATGACACTCTCTTGTTTTAATTGTCAAAATTACAATTATTCAGTAGTTTCACCATAAAATATTTATGTAATGCAAACAACACCCATGTTTCATTTCTTAGAGTGTAGAGGAAGAAAGAGGGAGGAGAGGGAGAAATCGAGGAGGAGAGGAGCGGTAGCTAAACCCTTTTTGATTGTAGCTCTAAGTGATGAAATGAGGATCAACGTCAAAATCTCTGAGCCCCAAGGAAGAAGTCAAACAAGACACTGTGGAGGAAATACAGGCTAGGGGGAGAGAAAGCGAGAGAAAGAAAGAGAGAGAGAGGGGAGAGAGAGAGTGATGGGGGAGGGAGAGGGAGGGAGGAGGATTAAGACTGATGGAGTACTGTACCTGTAACATCTATAGCAATAAAAGAGAGAAAAGAGAAAAATGTAATGGGGAGGTGTGGCGTGGGGGTGGTGTGATTTAAGCAGCCACACCTGTCTTGGGTCTAGTTAATTGGGCCCAGGATCAGGGGTGGCTGTGCAACTGTTGCTCATCAAAGCAATCAATGAGCACGGGTTAAATCACCCATCCCCTCACATGCATTGGGGGGGTCTCTATCATGACAAGTTTCCATCTGCTCCAGACTGTTATATCCTGCCACTATCTCTAATAAACTGGTGTGTTTTGACCATCATTGCCCGTGTCTCTGTGTCGGCGAGCCCCTTGAAAAGCCACTCAGGTGGCTGTGGCAGGCAGAACTGCCACAGGAGGATATTCAAGAGAGTGTGTGTGGCAGATGCTGGCAGTGTGTGATGTGTCTACTCACTACCGTGTGTGTGAGTGAGCACTGGATTGATCCCCGATTATAACTTATATCTTAGTGCCTCCAAGCAGCAGAAAGGCTCTATTGTTACTCGTGATTCCCGTGCCCGCAAGAACATTCCAATCCCAAAGTGCCACAGCAGAACCCAGAACCCACAGAAGCCCAGAAAGAACCTACTCCCGAAATACAAAGCAGCACAGGATGAACCCGCAACCCATATATCGAATGAAGTACTCTATTGGTATCAGTATCACTTTAAGGGTTCTGGTATTGGTTCTGGTATCGTCATTTTTTAAACAATACCCAAAATTAATGCAACGGTATGCACCCGGCAAAGGACTCTCAAAAAGTGATCCTTTTTGACACTGCCTTTTTGACTTGACACTGCTACGCATTCCAGCGCTCCACCAACAAAACACATTTTGACAAGCAGACAAGCATGAACCCGGAAGCACGATTGGTGGATTTCCTAAATCACATCAATCCAAAGGTGTGCTGATTGGCCAGCTTTGCTTATGCCTCGTCCAATGCAGTTGGCATCGCCATCTTTAGCATTGCAACTTTTCCCATTAAATAGCGAAAGAGGGCTCTGTCTCCTCTATAACAAGACTGTCTCTGATTAAATTGAGTGTATAAGTATTGCAGAATGTTGCAATTAGCAATTGTGAAAGCAGTTAAGGATGGTGTGCTATACAGGCCTATATAAAACACACAGTAAACTCAGCAAATGCATTCTTCCATCAGGGAAAACTCTCTCCCTCTCTTTTGCTCTGTGATTTTCATTTTGTTTTGGGATAGTTTTGTCTATTTCATTTTATCTTTAACATATCTTAAATATATTGGTGATGTCGTATTCACTTACTGCTTTGCCACTTAATACAGGTTCTCACAGGTTCCCAAACTCTCCTTCTCTCTCTTCCTCCCTCACCCTCGGAGGGGTTCTCCTGAACGACTTCTCCTCAATCTAAATGTGGTGTTGAGACATTAATCCAAGCGGACCTGGCCCAGCGCTGCACCGCTTCAGGTAAAGAGTTGTAAACGTCCCGCTGTGCCCCGTCAGAAACCTTTTTACAGGGATTGTCCCTCCATCTGGATTGGCTAAAAGGGATTTCCCAGGAGCTGACAGTTCGCTGGCTGAGGAGAGTGGGGCTTTGCGGAGCTTTTGCTTTTATGGAGAACAGCACAGGTGAAGGAGTTTGAGAAGAGTACGGTAGTAGTGTCTCCTTTTCACTTCTTTCCTATACGACTGTTAGTCCATCACCTTATCTGGACCGGAGCCAGGAGACCAGACCAGACCATGAGACCTGGGGACGTCTAGTGATTTGATTTGGGTTTAATCCTGTGCGAATGGGCCATGTCTGGGATTTGTAAAGTAAGAATTCCACTGCAGCTTACTAACCTCATTTCAGCCATGATGATAACTTTAGTTCTGGCTGTGAATTAGCATCTTGTGTAATTAGGATGTGTAATGTATTTTATATATATTTTTTAAAGAACTTGGAGTTTTGCCGGAATTGTGTACCCATTTAAAACCCACTCATATCAAGGTGTTCAGTCATCAGTGGTGGCCAACCTGTGGACCTCGAAAATCTCAATACATACATACGTGACATCGGCAAAAACACATATGAAGACAGACAAGCGCACATATGGAAATGCAGGCGCACATGAATACACCAGAGCGTGTATTCCACATTGTCTCCTTTCTGAAGCCTCTGGTGAAGCCAGATCGCACCCCGGGGCTCGCCCCGCACTACAGACAGAGAGGGCTCCCTTATTATCCCTGCTATCCACAAACACTGGCACAACCTTAGCATTCACCCTCGCTTAATGGGCACTCCGGGGATGGCTGAGACTAATAACGGGGTATATAATTACCTTTAATGGACCTTAAATAAGCTTTGAGCTTAAATAAATACATTAAGCCCCCGCACATCTTGAAGTGATAAACTGTGTGCAGGCCGCTAAATGAGAAAGACAGTGAGAGACGGAAAGATAGAGAGGGAGGGTAAGAACAAGGGGAAGTGAAGAACGCGGGTGAAGAAACAAAGTGAGAGAGGATATCTGCTCTGAAAGACCGATGGATCAAAAAAGGAGGAATAATACTGTTACTGTATTAGTCCTGCCTGCTCACCCTGTGTCCATCCTGCTTTTATAGCATTTTTCTGTAATGCCCCATGATATCCATTTGGAAATCAAAGCAAATGTCTGACAAAATCAAAAACCATAATATTTTTGCACAAATACCAAAATATTGATAATTTCACAATATTTTGGTGCTTTCATAAGAGACCATCAGTAATCCTAATGTGGATGTTATGAGCAAGCAGGTAGAGGGATTGATGAGAACAGTCTATGAAGTTCAGAAAACTACATTACAGTACTATATCATTTAACATTTAACTATATCACAAGAATACCCTAACCCAGGCATGGCCAAACTACGGCCTGCGGGCCAACTGCGGCCCGCTGCCCGTTTTTAAGTGGCCTGGCGTGAATTTAAAAATAAAATGGAATATGGCCCGTGAGAACATAGTCTCTAAAATTGCACTGTATGTACATTGCACTTCTTAGTTTTTATTTTTATTTATTTTGTTATTTCTTATAGTTATTTTGATAGAAAATGAAGTTTTGATGGCACAGGGGTTTTATGGTCTAAAAACACAGTTTTTCTTGCAGTGTAACTGGTTGGAAACTCTTAATAATTGTTTGGCCCATGACTCCTTATATTCTTCTGTATGTCGCCCACAACCAAAAAAGTTTGGCCACCCCTGCCCTAACCAATAACCTCATCAGGGTATTGATCATTAACTGTAGTTATCAGTGGGTTTCTGATCATATCCTTCAAATTTTCCAAAAAAACAAACAAAAAAAAAAACAGCAAACAGAGACAATCTAAAACAATCTGGGGTGGGTCTGGGGCAATTTTAACATGGGTTTACATACAAGTAAAAGGACACAAACTCAATTTGACACCGGTCCTTTGACCCACATTAACCAAAGCGCGGTCCAGCACGGCACAGGAAATGTGATAAGAATAAGATGCGAGTCCACGTGAATGAGCGTCTCAGCGAGCCCAAACATCTGTGTTGCCGGCGGGCTCCTGCTGCCGCTGCGTCTTTAATGAGGCCACGGCTAATTAAGGCTTCACACACGGCTGAACACGCAGAAGTACGCATCGCAGTAAAGGAAAGACAGCGCTGGTTTCATCTCAGTGGTGGGATGCACGCATGCACACACGCACACACACACACACACACACACGGATGTTCTTTTCCCAACTGTTTCCGATGCTTGTTCTAAGCCCACAAATGTCACTCCGAAATCCGTTCATCTCTGCAGAGTGATTTGTCTCTTTGACAATAGGCGTACAGCATCTGAGAGTGAACACACACACACACACACACACACACACTTAAGCCCGCATTGATGAGCCATCTCTCCCAGGATCCCTCTGTGACATTTACTCCAGACGATCAATACCTCGCTCCGGTCTTCGATCAATGGTTTCGTCCTGTGCCAAGATGTCCGCCTCGCTCTGAATAGCACAGAACATTACTGGACCATTACAGACGGATACGAGCGGCTGCACGGACGCCTGGCTAGACAGGCTGTCTCACTGCCAGCCGACCGCCTGTTTGTCTGCCTGTCAACTGGCTTGCGCTGCTGATCCGATTGGCTGAAGGAGCTTGAATGGGTTTTTTCCCGCCACATCGATGACTGGTGGAGAAACTGTTTGACTGACTGCCACACCACTAATGCCACACATACACAAATTCAGCCCGATTTTAACCCGATTTTGTCGTGGCCGTCAAATTTCCAGCGTCGGGCCCAAATATGAACGTCAGTAATGACGAACGGGCGTCTTTACCTCGTGTAGTGTGATAATCTACGAACAGTCGCCTACAACCTTGGTCCTTGAAGTGGACCAATAGATGAAAGACGACGGATTGCCGGGACAGCGCCCCGCTCCACCGGGCCCACAAGGAAGATGTTAACACATTCATTACCTCAAGCTCTCTTTGAAGGATAGACGGCCCATACTATCCTCTTCGTGACACTCGGGAACGGGTCCAGACTGGTTTTAACGATGATTCAAGAATTACTATGATCAGGTAATCTGGTGTCGGATCCCGGCATAATACGGAGGGAAAACAAAATCTTTACTCTTGGGTTCGATTGTGGTTTTGAATGTGCTTTATGAATAAATTGGTTAAATTTGGTTAACTTGGTGTGAAGGTTATTGGTTTTAATGAGAGAGGGATAAGCGCACGGTGCATCTTCTGGCCGCCTGGGTCTCGACTCAGCTTTTACGGTCTGTAAAGTGCTCAACCTTCAGCATCATGAGCTGATCAAAACAAACTAAGACCATCACGTCGGAATCCAACTTGAATGCTTTGCCTACCTGATCGTTTCAAATCCTGTCAAAAGCTCCTCCAATGTCGCTTGTAGTTTTAGACTTTACTTTGCTTATGAAGAGCAAATGAAGGGTTTCCTTCCAGCACTTTGTGTCCAGTGTTTTCATACCAAGATATTTCACCGGATGTAGAATGACCTCCAAGTACACTTCAAATAACACCCATTCAGACTAACTAAAAACCACTCGCATACTAAGATGGCGGACTAAATAGCATGCGATTTCGGCTGTAGCACTGACCTGTGTACATGCGACCCCGGTACAGCCTCGGACAAGGCGGCCAGGCTTTAGAATGAGTAAGCCGGTGCTCGGACAGTCCTAATGGACGGAGGCACTTCACCACCAAGCGCAGACCAAACAGAATCACCGCTAATGAGATGGTGCAGGTGAACCTTGCCCTCTCACCTTTGACCATTACATCCAGGGGTAAAGAACAGGATCAGCTGTCGGTGGGAAGGCTACATAAGACCACCCCACCTACACACACACACACACACATACACCAAACGACATCGTTACCGACCAACAATAAAGAATTTAACTTAACCACCCATGGACCCCAACACATCATAAAGGATCCACGAGGTCCACAATTCCACAAGTGTTTGACATTAAACCATAAACACCTCAAACTTCGACATAAAAAGGCGAGCCCAGAGAGTGTGAATACAGAAAGATGAATGGACCACGGAGGAAACGAAGGGGACTTGAGGAAGGAAACAATCTGAAGAGACACAAAGCAAAGCGTTACGTTGTCCAGAGGCTCACAGGGAGACTCGGCTCCGCTTCTTGGAATGTGAGGCTTGCTCCTTCCAGGTTCTCTGCCCCCAGAAGCCGTGTAGTTTTACAAAATATTTGCAGTAAAAAGCAATTAAAGGCGAAACATTTGTGGAAACCCAAACCTCTACAAATAATTTGCGAGCGCAGGACAGCGGGTTCCAGTTTTCATAAGGAGCGCTGGTTTTCCTCGCCGGGTGCTGCCAAAGGGGCGGGACAGGACGCCGGGCCGGGGAGGCAGTATTTATCAGGGAGTTTAACAACCCCGTGCGCTATGTGCTTTTACCCCCGAGGGCTCGACTTTATCAATAACAAACCCTTGTGCCACGGACGCATCGGGGCCAAAGGAAACTACGGTTTTAAACACCAACAAACAGCTGTGGACTCGGGCCGGAGTTGGCCTGACCAGAGACCAAGAGCCGCGCTTCAGTCATGTAAGGTAATGTTGAGGGCCGAGTATAATGTAAAATGTAAAAACTATTACATCTGAACTCAGAGTGGAAGGGTCTTGTACAAACTATAATTATAGTACGACTATTGCTACTCGACTTGATACTTGATACCCTTGATACCCTTGATACCCTTGACTGCCATTAGGGACCCAGAGTACTGAACTCCACACATCGGCCAATACAGAGTTACATATAATGAGAGAGGGCTATCTAACACGCTTGTGTCAATCAAGTGGAAAAGATGAATTGCCTTTCTTCAAAATTTGGAGATTTTTTCAGATTTTGCTTGGATACACCACGTTGTCCTGTTCTCAGACCAATAATTTGATACCGTGCATCCGTGTCGTCTGAGGTTGGCCTTTGGACTGCGTGATGGAGTGCGTTTGTGAGGCCACGTGTGCAGGATGTGTGTCTGGGGTTTTCAAGCAAATTGTGTGCGAGTGTGTAAGAGTGTGCGTTCGTCTTGTATACACACATTGTAATGCACAGTAATCCCATGAAAATAAGAACCGTTGTGTTTTCGTTTCCTTAGAATGAGCCGTTTATATCTCCATGGGGGCTGGAGCCCCTTCCACGGAGGCCGCCATGTTGCACCGCCATGTTTCTACAGTAGCCCAAACTCTGGCTTTAGACAGGGACTTCCGCGTGGTTCGCGAGTTTCGCGGCCGCCGTGGATTCTCCTACACAGAGGGGAATTCAATTGGTTGCAATCTGCAACCTCGCCGCTAATGGCCGCTAAATTCTACACACTGCACCTTTACGACAAACTGTACATTAAAGCCATACTCTCAGAGCCGTATATGAGTAGTCGCATAATTATATGATGCAGCCGCATGGGTCGACATCCTGCACAAACATCATGTAGAAGCACACACACAGATGCAAATGTCATGCACTGACATCCCACACAGAAAAACACATCACACCAAGACCAACATGAAACACACACACACACACACATTACTCATCCATCCTCCAATGCGCACCTTCTAATCAAACATCTGGAAACTGTTCACTATGACTTTTTTTTTCACCCCTCCCCTCTCCATCTCTCCCTCGCGCTCCTCCCTCCTT
>OMKR01096051.1:0-15349 GCA_900302355.1 Cyttopsis rosea
AAACACATGAAGTAAAGTAAAAAAAATAAAAAAAGGTGACTGGGCATAAATTATGGAGGGCATTCGAATGGCACGAGTTATAAAGAATGGCACATATTTAATATCTTGTTATTCTGTTAGAAGTTGCTTTTGGTTGGTTTGGCCGGCTAAAGGGAGAACAAATAAATAGGATAGGAGAGGCGATGGGAGCTGTGTCCTGGTCTGCTCAGAACGAAGGACACATTTCAGGGACCCGCTGCTCTCGGAAGCCTAAGCCAGGGACGCCTCCTAAATGAGCAACGGAAAAAAGACACGTCTGTGATGAGTCTGGATGGTTTGCGGAAGGAGCGCGTCGCTCTGGATTTGTGTTGGGGAAACTGCGGAGCGACGAGTTAACTCGATGAGGGAACCTGACAACTAACTGTACAGAAGCGAGGAGCGGGACGCGGCGTCTCCGGAAATAGGTTGGGAGGGAGGACGCAGAAGTCTTTCTAGAAATGGTGTGAACTCCATAAGGGACGGAAATTAAATCTCAATCTCGGGGGAAAAAATTGCGAGTAAAGCCCTGGTGTCTGTGACAGCGGAGCGGTGGGGGGTTGATACATCTTTTAGTGTGAAATGGGCTCTGATCGCGGTGCGAGGCGCTGACTTCAAAGGTGTTCTGGCTTGAAAGTCGCGTCACCCTTTTGGAAACACTTCTGAGTAGAAGAATGTTTTGTAACTCTCCTCAGAGTTGGAAGTCGATAAGCACTCAAGTCGGTGACGAGACAATTGAGACGCGCGATCTTTTGAGGCTCGAAAGGTGTAAATCCGTTCGGTTAGCCCTTCGTCCATGTTTTGCTTGGTTCTTGTCACAAAACTGTCAAATGGTTCCCCAGATGAGGGTGTAGTGTTTCCTCCGCACCGCAAATTGAAAAGCTTGTTCACAAAATATTTAAATCACCGTATTTCCTCGGTGACCGGGCCCTTTATTTACCTCAAATGCAGAGGGTACCAGGCCTTTACCAGAAGCAGGCTTAAATTAGAGGCTTTTATATCTAATTCCCTCTGTTTAATAAGTATATCTGATCATATTTTGGCATGAATTTTGAATCAAACTTCCATCTGGGTGCCGTGCCATGCATCCGGTCGCACTTGCGGTGGTAGCCGACGGGGGAATTATAGTTTTCCGAGTTTCCCTTGAACGCAGCACTTCCTGCTTTGGAGCGCTGGATCTGCTCCGCACCAACCGGAAACAGAGTAAATGAAATACATCGACGATAAAAACATTTATTTGCTTTGTTTGGAGAAAAGATCCGCAGCTCCGATCAGAGTTTTCCCCCCGGTCTGTATTAGAGGCCCGGTTTTAATTTGACTACCGGTTGTAGGTTTTGAGGAAATACGCTATACCATAGTATGGAACCTCCAGGACACATTTTATCTTTCAGAGTTTTAAACCCGTAGACATAACAAAGGTCAATCAACTGTAAAGAATGCCCATCTGTCAGTGTTTTAATTATTCTCATCCTCTCCCTTTGTTCCGACAAAGGCAAATCCTCGTAATCACACCTCTGACCATCGTGTAGAGTTGCCATGAGGGAGTCAGAGGCAGAGAGACTTTTTCTAAATGCCGAAACATCCGGCCATGGCAGCGTGCCCATTTTAAAACATTTCCCGAAAGCATGTCAGAGGTTGCAATTAAGCAGTCCATAGCTGCTGCAACCTCAGTCCATTTTATCTACACCGTCACAGTGGCTCGGAAGCACTCGTCAATACTTAACTATTAGGACCAATCCAGAGCACCCGGCCGGCCATTTGTCTTGTGCAACAGCACACTGTTCACACACCGCCCGGGGCCAGTCACACTGTATTCACACCGCGAATGTAGGTTAGCCATGTGCCGCTCGCAGTCGTAATATTAGCAGCAGAATAGAGGACTTCCTCTACCGGGCCAAGTGAACGACATATATGCGTTTTTTTTTTGCTTTTTTTTTTATTTATGTATAAAAAAAACAACTATTGATCCTAAAAAATTGGCAAACACTATTTGTTGCATATACGTAACTCAGGGGCCTCCTGCCAACAGAGGCCCTTCGGGTCAGCACAGCTTCGTTGAATATTTACTCAGAAATTTGAACATTTAAACTTGGTAAATATTGTGAAGTTGGAAAGAGGAATGTAAGAAAATGCAAACAATCTGAATAAATTTGTATTTTCTCCTGTTGGGCACCAAACGCTTCTATTAGACACGACTGTAGCTCAGGACGCAGAAAGATTTGCCGCTGAGTGTTTCATTCACTTGCATTGAACTTATATCAGTCTATCTAATGACATTCAGGCTTCATGCTCAGACATACCATTACCATGCTATGGCAGATGGTCTAAGTCCGAAAAGACGAAGGTGCGTCGTTTTGTTATTAATGCACACATTATTATATCATATAATAATTTCGGTAGCTGTCACGTGTCCCGAACCCGCAGGTGGACCCCCTTAGAAAGGTTTTGACGCCGTAAAGAGATTACCATGGGCAATGCACTCCAATTAGAATCTGTTGAAACCAGGGATTAACAATCGCTGACATTTAATCTACAGGATGAATCGAATGACAATAGCGGAGAAATCCTGAAACAACCTGGCTGCCAGTTGCAATGTGAGCTCCCACACTACTCTGTGTGTACACTTTTTATATTCCAGAGAATCCATACAAAGGAATCGGCGTACGCTGCAACCGTTAGTAGGGTCGGGGGAAAATATTGACACATGACCTTATCGTGTGTTCGTATAAAATAATTTCTGTAAATTTGCTTTGTTGTTCTCTTTTTCTGCCATTCTATATTTATCTTTCTCATATTTTTTCCCTCCACCTCTGTCCCTGTATAAATCCCCCCCCTGTGCAGGAAGCAGTGGTCACCTGTTGGGTTCAGTTCAGTGATGGGTCAGTGACTCCTTTGGAGCTGTTTGACCGGAGCGTCTACTCCCTGACTGTTTCCACTCCAGATGAAGGGGTAGCCACAGTGCGCCGCACACCGCAGTCCACATTTGTAGTTGTGCAGGGCGAGGGTGAAGGCCAGGGGGCGCTGGTGAGGGTGGAGCTGAGGATTTGCGAGGAATGTCAAAAGTCCAAGAGGAAGAGCAAGTTGGCCGTTGGAAATGGGCTTCTCAAGATCAACCTCCAGACGAAGACAAAACCCGGTGGAAAGACTGGTGGCGATGGGTTGGGCAAAGACGGAAGCAGGGACTACTATGACAGTGAAAGGTCAGAGCTTGTAGGGCAGCCCAGGGTTGTGATGACTTCACAGTACGTTGCGACCGATGGGGACAGGGATAAATGGTTGGTTCGAAGCACAGTGCCTCAACAGCAGCAGACGACCTCAGCAGGGACCCCAACCTCAACCACACTCTCAACCGCAAAGTTTGTTCAACCACACGTAGCGCGGACAGGAAGCACTTCTACCAGAGCTCCCAGCGCTAGCGCCACGGGTGACATCATCGCCGCTTCAACTAGCCCAGCTACGTTAGCTATGGGAACGCCTGCCGGAAACAAACCGCGAAGCACTGCCAGACCTGGCGTGGATAGAACCATGGTTGTAGTTGGTAAAGGTGATGGACAGAGGAGAATCTATGGCAACATGCTGGACACCCCTTTCTCACCCCCTAAGAAGGACACTCCAAAAACAGACCTTACGCCCAAGAGAGAGCCTCCCAAGTCCAAAACCGCCCCCAAAGTAATCGAGAGCGATCTCATCAGGACATTCAGAGCCATGTCAGACTTGGAGATCGGCATGTACGCATTGGTGGGAGTCTCATGCATAGCCATACTGGCTTTCTTGGTCAATTGTGCCTCGTATAACCTGTGCTTCCGGAACCACAAGACTCCCATTCAGGCAGGCCCAACCGCCAACGGAGCCCCAAAGGATCATAAGCACGACTGGGTGTGGCTGGAAACCAACAGCCACGGCGGTCCGGTCCCGGGCGCCCCAGCCAAGGTGGCCGCATTGAAACGCGAGTCGCATCGGCCGCCGGAGTCCCACCATTCAATGGAATCCATGGGCCACCGCACCCTGGAGAGCAGTCTGACTTCTGTGAGCGCTGCGGCGGTACCCGAGAGAACGGCCACCCTGGGTCGAAGCAGGTCGAGCTCCCAGCAGCTGATTCAGGCCAAGGCGGTGGACCCGCTGGCCAGCCGCTCAGCCACCCTGCTAGCCAGGCCGCACCGCAACGAGCCGCTCCATTCGCCGACAAGTAAACGGAACCAGGTGCAGTTCACCACTTTCACCACCCTGGACATCAAACACTTGGCTGCGCTGAAGAAGAATGGCGTGGACTTTAACTGGACCAACCAGCAGCAGCCGCCCCAGCCCTGCCCTACCGACCTGCAGACGGCTTTACCTGATATGCCCTGGCCTGTCGTCAAACCTTTGGGAGAGCCCCGGTAAGTGTGTGTGCGCGCGCTCGTGTGTGTGTGTGTGTGTGTGTGTGTGTGTGTGTGAAATTTTGTCCGTCTACCTGTGAATGTATGTACAAAGTTTTATCAGCGTATGTCTGTACAATAATGTCAGAGTACGTTTGTATTTATCTTTTTGAGAGGAATAGAGGTGATATACTGTATATTATTTAAAATAAACAACTAGATTAGAGCTAATTTTATATGAATTGAGCCCAGTGGGAGATAATGTAAATAGAGTATATATCAGTCTGTACACAAAATAGATTCATAGGAGATCCTGTTGATATTCTATTGCAAACCAAAAATGAGACTTTATAGTAGATGCATGACTCAGTATTTGAAAAATTATTGCTTTATAGAATTTGTGCTGTAAATACATGCATTTATATTGTTATTATTATTATTATTATTACGGTATTATTATTATTATTATTATTATTATTATGTATGATTCAAATGAAAGAAAATGTTTCCTTTCACTTTTTTTTTATTTTTTACAATTCTCTTGTTTCAGTAGAAATAGATTAATATGCTGGGGGTGTAGATGCCGCTTGGGAGAGATTTCTTTTAAGTTATTATATTACAGCTATATTTCCAGCCTTTTGTGTTGGCACATCCGTGTTATTCCTCTGCAGAATACTGTTGAGAGTTTTGCAGTCTTTCAGAAAAGATGCAACATTTATGATATTATACTGAGTTATCTTCCACATGTTCCTGAATAGATATTTATTCAAATCAAATGCGCGCTATGCAAATAAAGAGTTTGAAAAGAACATCTGTGACGAAGTTACCTTGAGGTCCAGACTCCCCCCCGGAGGAGGGTACACTTCCACAATTTGTAAAAATTGAATCTGGGTATTAGACAGAGCGATAAATATGAAACCACAGGAGTTTTTATATGTAAATGAAGATGGATTGTGCATTGTCTATGCAACTATTTATTTTCTTTCTTTTTTTTAATTTTTAAACAAGATGTGATGTGTTATTCCTATGAGATCCTATCAATAAAGAATAAATGAATAAAGTTGTTGTCCTGGGATTAAAACTCACTTCACAGATATTATCTTATATTCACTCAGTGGGTTTGAATTTCAGAATATATGGAGATGGATCATTCTAATTTGTATGCCTTGATGCTTCATAATATACTTCTATACTATATTCATGATACAGTGCTTTGCACCATTACAGAGCGGGGCTGTCTCAGAATGAATTTCCTTCCCTTTTACCTTATTTTACGTGTGTAAGGTGTAAATGTAACTATTTGAATGGCAGCCACGATTGGGAATCTGAGCCATTCCATCAAGGATGTGAATATATGGGAGGAGACGCACACACAGGGGCATTGCGCGGACAACAAAACCCCCCAAAAAACCCACAGGAAGTGATCCCTATGAGGTGCAATGCGATAGAACCTTCCAATAAACTGCCCGGATTTTCTCATTTGATGGTGACGATGAAAATGTGATCCTCTCTTTTTCCATCCCTCTGTATTTGTCTTTCAGGATCTCTCTGTTTGCGACCCGAGCACCGCTTGGCATCTCTAAATTTCCGTACGCCCTATAAGAGATTCGCCGCATTCCCATTTCAAATCAGCCCCGATAATGTGGTGCCCCATAGTGGGGAAACCGACGCCACGTGCTGCCGCTCATCCCTGCCGCACAACGGCATCGGGGCGGATTTGGACTGTCGATAAAAGCATTTTTAATGACCTGCCCCAAAATTCTCTCCCCAACAGACCTAGCGTGTTTGTTATGCGTAACTCTCCCCCCTTTCCACTCGATTTATCTGTCCAACAGAAGTAGGAGAGGTAAACAAACTCGCCTCAGAGATAAGCAGTGATTCAAAGTGGTCTCCGCAGTGAATCGTGGTCCAGCATCTTTGATTGCAGAACTGCTGTATCATCTGTGCGGATGCGGAATTCCAATCTCGAAGTTCAGGAATATACGATCAATACGATTTAAATTTTCTTTAAAAAGTGCATTTTTGGTGGTGGGGACAACATGACGATGGAGAAAACCAAATTGTGTATGTACAACGTCCTCTCCGGTGGCTGCGTCTTTCTCTCCGAGTGCTTGGTCTCCAGGAAAATGTAGTCGACAAGAAGAGGTTCCTCTAGCCAGATTTAGGCCAAAGGGGGTTCTTTACAATGTCGGTGTGACGTATTTGGATTTACTTTTTCTACCGATAATCATGCAAGCTTTAGAGTTTTGGGGTTCTGATTCCTTTTTTTTTTGTTAAATAGGTTTAGCCGGGAAAAATAGTTACCTCGTTGAATTATCCCGACACTGATCAAGGCAGATATACAGACTTAGCCGTCCTACCGTAGTCGCGGCCAATGAGTATTTTCATCAAAAACCATGCGAGGTTGCCTTTCAAACACCAGGACGGGAGCGGAGTCCTCTGTATCATTGCAACGGACCTTTAATCTGGAGCATCAGCTTCCCTATTGACAGATTTAAGGGATTGGGGTCATTGTGTTGGAGGATTAGTGTGCATTAACAGAGCCCTCTCCGTTGCACTTGCACATTAATACGGGCCAAAAGAGACAAGGTCACAAACTTCGCAAGCGCAAGCTTTCCACGGGTCGCACATGTTGTTGAACATGAGAGGGGAGTTTTAAATGGAATGCCTTGGCGCACCATTAGTCATCATAGTGGGAATGCGTCTCCATTAGGGTAAAGCCCACCGACGTTTCCGATAAATATATATCTTGTTTCAGGGCTTTTACATTGCATTGTGTCGAATTATTCAGAGTTTTTAATCAAATGGATTCGTAATTGAAACGTTTATTCTTGTAAAATAGGCGAGGAGACGACTAAATAAACGAAGAATGCCGAAAAATCGTTATTTTTCGGTTTTTCGCGCAGAATTGTACTCATCGACAGGAAAAAACACAATTGTGCCTAAAATTTATACTAGAGGAAATAATGATACCTACACTCCACAGTACATATGCGAGAGGGGGGCAGAAACAAAATGGACTTCTCAGATGTGAATAATTTTGTAATGTAATTATCTTTTCACCTACAGCCCTCCATCTTGAGATGACTGAAGATAAACAGGAGCGTAACATCGCACTGGAGGGTGAATGCGGGCAACTTTGTGGCAGGCAGCTCATTACGACGCAGCGTTACAAACATCCTTCCCTGCTTGTTATTGTCAATTGCACCTCACGGTGACAGCTCTAGGCCTGCATCTGAAGATAAGCTCGGCACATTTTCGACAGAAAGCTAAGGAACGGGAAAAGCACGAGGGGGCTTTTTATAGCAATTTACCATGGGTAGACTGAATGGATGGATGGGTGGATTCATGGGCGGATGGATGGATGGATGGATAGCTGTATTGATGAGCCGACGCGCGGGTGGATGGTCGTATGGACGGACGGGTGGATGAATGGATGGACGCACGGATGGTCGGGTGATGCATGGGTGGGTGGTTACATGGATGATGGATGGATGGACGCACACAGGTGGGTGATGGATGGGTGAAGGGCGGATGGATGGAATAAACTAATAAATGAATCCGATCAGTTGTAGTAGGTCAAATTCAAAAATAAAATATCTTGTCTATATTAGGGTTTAACTAAGCCGTGCAACTAAACTCACTTGTGTATTGTTTTTGAGTGCAGTGCAAAATCAAGTACAATGTTTATATGTAAAAATAGCAAGGTGTACTATTCTACTCATCTTACCTGTCACAAGTGTTATTCATTATTTGGGATTATGTTTCTCCTGCCTAATTATTTATGCTATATCTCCAGGATCCTATTTCCCTGCGTGAAATAGCTACAAAGCCCTTTTCATACATGGAAACTTTTTATGATGTTTTTTATTTTTATTTTTTGCTATAGATCTGCAGAAAGACTATATATATATATTTTTTTCCCAAATACGAAGAAGAAATTAAATGATTCCTCCTGCAGTTGATCACTGTTAAAGTCACAAATGAATGACACCCTTTCATGGTCATGGAAGCCTTGGCAGCGTTTGGATACAGTAGATACCGTCTAAATTCTCCTTTGATCGGAATCGTGGTGGAGAAGCCGATTTAATCTAATGGAAGAAATTGTAAAGTAGCCCAAAATCTCAGTTTTAGTCTCAAACCACTAGACCATGGATCCCCACAGTCTACCACATCTCTTCCGGCAAACTATAGTCCAGATATCATTTGAGGGTTCTTCAAAAACGTCTTTCTTTGTCGACATCCACCAAATTGAAATTGGCGAGGTTTCAGGGCCACTGTAAAGTTTATTTTTTTCCCATATCAGCCATCAGTCAATATCACTCTTAACTCCTTCAAACGTGCCATAGACTTTTGATGCTCCCGTGACTGATATCACCCCGTCACTCTTTTCTGAGAATGTCCCGTTCTAAGCAGATTTATAGTTGAGTCAATATTTTCATTTCTTTCCAACGGACGTTGCTGCGTTCTCCAAAGGAAATGCTGGAATTGTTACCCCAGTCCTCTCCATCTTGGTGCCTTGCAATCACATCGCCATAGATTTTGCTTTCTTAATGCGTTTTTTTTTTTTTTTGCCAATTCAGGCTTCTTTCACACACACTGATGGATTTTGATGGATTTGACATTGATGGAGAGAAACGTCATTCTTCCCAAGGAAATTTTGGCAAACTTGTACTTGCAAAACACACAATCCCAGAGTGCTTAAGCTCTTGATATTGACAAGCAGCCATTGGCTTGATTAGTCTTTGTTTTTGACAGAGTATGGAAATGTTGATCAGTGGCAAAAGGCTGATTAAACCCACTTCTGTTTTATTAGCAGTGGGGTGGAAGGTGATGTTTTTTTTTTATAGAAAGCACTTGGATTCATCAATCACTACAGTCTATGTCTTCATAGTTATGTCGACAATTAAAATCTGTTCACTAATGCATAAATGAAAGTCTTTCTAAATGGACTTAATTTGACATGGCGGCCTTTCCAGTCCAGGGAACATAATGGTACTTTACTATTATGTGTCACATTCACCTGTTTCCAGGCAGCCATGCAAGGTCAAGTCAAGTCAAGTCAAGTTTATTTATACAGCCATTAATCATAATACAGTCTCAAAGGGCTTCACAAACCCACATTTCACAGAGAAATCAACAACATCCCCTTGGTCTAAACCTCCAACTGGGCCAGGAAAACTCCCAGAAAACCCTTTGGGAAAAAGGAAGAAACCTGGGGAAGGGAGCACAGAAGGAGGATTCCCCCTTTCAAGACGACCAGGCTGCAGTGGATGCCGAGTGGGCGACATTAATAATATGAATCGTACAAATCAACGTACATACAACATAGACAACATACAAATCATAGGTAATTTGTATGTTTATACTATGCGTTATTATATGTACTATACAATGTTAAAGCTCGACAGTCTATTTGCTGGAGCAGAGCGCCGCAGGTAGACGCCTCCAGGGCTCCAGGTCAGATAGACGCCTCCGGGGCAATGTGTAGTGTCTTGCTCAAGGACACTTCAACATGCTACCTGCAGGAGTCGGGGATCGAACCAGACAACCGCTCGTTGTCCTATGAAGGTCAGGCTAAAATTCCAAAAGTCTGGATGACACTAAATTAAACTTTGGACAAAAGGTGCATGTTATTGACCCGGAACCAAAATGTTAATAGAGCTGTCAGCAAATGTTACAGCCCTGGAGCTGTTTGCATCTAGCCTTTTGAAAATGGACCCAATCCAGACTCCATATGAGGAAATAGAGCATCATATAGCATTTTTATGTCTGGGATTCTTCATTCACAATATGAAAATAAGTGACGGTTAACATCGCCATTTTCGCAAAACCCTTCCTTTCCATCCCTTTCTCAAATGACAAGCACTGGGCATGACTCTAGATTTTACTGAACGATCAAATTATGAGCAGCTGCTGAAGACCCAGGGCACAGGATGTCACCGGATACCTATTCATTTTGTAACTGTATTTGTTAATAAGTTTACAAAGGGAATTGTTTGGAAAATGAATGAATGGATGGATATTTTAAGGCGTGGTTCTAGCTGACCTTTCACATAGCATCCATCAACTACTCGAAAACAAATCAATGAACTCAAATTACACGGCATGATTTATTTTGCTGAGTAGAATGTGACTACCGGGATATAGGGAGGTTGTTTACCCTGTGATTTTAAATTGGTCAATGTTCAGGAAAATATAAACCTTTAAGGCTTCAGAGTTGTTTCAAGTGAAATAATGACTCAATTGTCAAAGAGATACAGAACGCAACAGAAAGAGGAAACCTGCGAGCAGGGTGACCAGAGTCAGGTTGATCGTATGTGCACGTTAATAGATCATTTCAAGATTAGGGAGAGTTGGATGGGGATCGTCTCGACATACTCCAAAAAGACACTGTATTGATCAGCTTTATTGAGCAACCTCCCAGTTTTTCCTGGAAAACCTGGAACATCTTGTTACACCTGTTTGGATGTGTGGTATATAAAGGTGTACTGACATACACGTGTGAAACTTGGCGGTTTCTCAATTGAAAACCATTCAGTGAGTTTGCGCTATTAACAGTTATTAATGGAGGGAACCATTTTTCAGGTTACAATAAATTCTATTCTAGATAGTATGGCGATATGGTAATATGGTAATTATATGTTAAATTGCTTTACTGCCTACAGGCCACCAGTCTAATTTACAAATTTAATTACTGGCATATGTCAGTAATTACATCCTGTTACAGAACAAATTGTAGTGGTCAGCTAATACGTGTCTAAATAATTACAATAATTAAATTTGTTCCTGGTGGCGAGGGAACTGTGTCTGGTCTGCCGGCCTACTTGAATATGTACAGTATATGAATGCTTTGTAGCTATTCAACAAGCGTCTGCGGTAGCCGAGTCTATGATCACACCTCAGGCACAGCAGATAAGGTGGGAAAATATGTAAATCACAGGGGGAAAATAATTCTTCTTTAGGGCTCCACCGGGCAATTTTCAACCATGCAGTCATTTAGATAGCGCCAACGCATTTTACGTACCGGTACTAATAGGAGTCTAAGTCAATAATTTCTCATCATTTATATTAATTTCATCCCAAACGCACATCGGGATATTGTATTTTGTAGGCAAAGCGTGAAAGCAGGTCTCTCATACGTATGTATGAGAGACCTGACCAAGAGGGTGGGATATACTGTAGTATACATGAACACAAATACAACATAAAGAATATATCGCTTTGTTTGGTAAACCGCTGGAAAAAGAACATAACATTAGTATCGAGGAGACAGTGCACTTTGAAAATCAGCATCACCAGCACCATATCAAGACATCCGCAAAACTCGCCAATCACAAGACCTTTGTGTTCATATCATAAAGAAAGTCCACCAATTATGCTTTCGGGTTACAATACTTTTCTCGAACGCCCCAATGTCATTCTTTCATGGAACACTGCTGTGAAATTGAAAAACATAAAATGAAATCTGGAATTAGACGTCACGAATGAAACGGTTAGATCTGGTTATCTGGAGTTAATTTCCAGACCCGAACTCCGGCTTTTGTTCAGGGTTCTTCCTTGGGGAGGCGTATTATTTCGTTTTTCATTCCCAGAAAAGGATTACTTCAACTGTGGGCTGGAAACACTTGCACACCCAAATTGAATTTATTGTGTGAAGAGAAGAATTTGCTGTGTGTGCTTTGGAACAACATTTCACATACACCAATCCCTTGGTGAATACATTATGTTTGTTAGCCGCAAACTTATGTTACCAAGAAGGTGCTTGAGGGAACACCAGGTCATTTTGGAAAGCGCTCAGGACTCAAAGAATATTCATGTGGACGTCCTGTCATCCTGGAGACGTGCCATTGTTCCGAAAGACCATTATCCCAAAACCAACAATAGTCCGGAAAATGTCCCGTTGGACATGGACGACACACTAACCCTAACCCTAAGCCTAACCATCCTTATACCTAAATGTAACCATCTCTAACCAGACATTTCTCGGATTATTGCGGTTTCGGAATAATGGTCCTTTGGAACAACGGGCGGTCCTCGTCGTCCTGTCCTCACCCTGCCACAGGATCGAAGCCACTTCCACTGCAGACAACAGTTGAAGACCAATTATGGAGACAGTTTACCAATGACTCGTTCACCCAAAGACCTTTGGTGAAGGCTTCTTACGGGGGCCATTCTTTTCTTCTTGCTTTCCATCAAGTTCATTGCATTTTGTTGACATTTAACAGGCTGAATCCTTTGAGAAGCGTGGCATTGCCATCACTTGTAATAAAGCCCCTATCTGAATATCCCACAGAACTGCTCCTTGACACTGTGAGTTACAACGTTCTTAGCGTTAACCTCCCTGAAGAAGACGTATGCATTGTCTGATGTCATCGTTCTGTCCTTTGAAAAATGTAATAACTGAGCATTTCCATTCAATCTTTGGTCTATTAATGTCCTGATATCCAGACAGAGGCCTTTGCTCTTTGCCACTAGTCCCTGCACTTGGCTGTACATCTTCATGCCGGTTTGGAAGGTTTTTATGGCTGTCAGCCGCCTAACACGTAATGCAAGGGTAAATATAAGACATGGGGGAATTTCCACAAAGTCAAAAAGGCATTTGAGAAGCCATGTCATTTAAAGTTCTGAGCTTTTCCTCAACTGATGTAAACCTACGAAACAAGCCCACCAACCATCGCCTGATATTGGGTTTGGCAGCAACACAAATAGAAAACCCATCTATATTGCTCCTGTAAAGCAATCTATACCTCAAACCACCCTGTCTGAAAGGGAATGTCTGGAAGTGTGATGCCTAAAGTATATTTACTCATGTGTATAGTAAATATAACAGTTGGTTATCTTCATAATACAAATTATTAGTGACAATATCCCTTTGTAAGTTACACATTGATGTTACTTACCTCCCACTTACATTGATGTAAATCTTCTTGGCCAATTATCTGTTTCTGACCTTTTACCATTTAAATCTTTGATTTACAAAAAAAATCTTTTAAACTTTTTAAATACTTATTACAGATAAAACAATGGAAAATCTCACAATTAACTTACTACTCTAAATGGCTAAAGCAATTAATTTACTCAATTCTGCAATGGCGGATATTCTAAAACATATTGAATTCTATCCATATAAGAAGACATTGGGGATATACACAGAGCTATCAACAACAAAATCATTGATTATATATTTGTCAAATAAACAAATAAAGCAACCAAACAAATAACTGCAGAAAGAGGGATTTACTAAGGCTCACATCAAATAAGGAAATCAGTTCACTTCGCCTGTTTATTGTGAAACACGAACAAATTTATGGGCAAATGGGAAGAATTGATCCGCCTTGTGAACTACTGACTGGAAAGAAAAGTGTGATGGATGATTTCTTCACTTTGTAATGTCTGCAATTGAAATGACTCATTATCATGGCAGAAATGTATGCTGGTATCCAAATGTACAAAGGTATGCCACCCGCAGAGGATACCATTTCAGATATCCTTAATAAATACACTGAAGACTCCCCTAGTATGTAGCTTTCGCTTTTTGGAGTGATTCTTGGAGCAGATTCTTACAGCATCTTTGTACACGTCATTATGAAAATGGTTGTTTTGGAAAGCTGCATGAAAAAAGGGACACTCCCACATTGAGTCTATTGTTAAAAAATATATTTTTCTAAGAATCTAAAAGCAAGAGAATCCCATTGATTCAGCTCGTTCCTTTGAAGCCTTTAAACTGAAAGTGGCTTTTTTTTTTTGAATGTCTACAGGATAAAGGCTCCTTTATATGATGACAGCGTGGCATTGGGGTAAACTGGAGAACTAGATTATTATTAGATTATTATATTAGCCTCCTCCTGCAAAATTCTTGATTGAAACCCTTATTTACCTACAGTTACTGGTGATTCATGTATTGCACTTTTTTGTTTCTTGATCCATAATGGTGATAATATATTGAGTAAAATATGTAAAATACAGATGATTTGTGCTAATGTGGAGAAAATAAGGAGACAGTGACAAATCAGGCTCCAGAAGAAGCACATTTATCACCTGAATTCTATGCACAGCTAAGATGGAAAGTAAACCATTCAAAATAATTATTTGTTGTGTTGCGTGATTTAGTATCCTGTTAAATATGAATTCAACAATGCCACTTGCTTCCTCCTCCAAATGTTTGATTGTAAGCTGCACAGAATCTTGAGGTGAAATAACTATTGAACATTCTGAATTCATCAGTTTACACGATCAAGCGACATTGAGGGATTCCTCAGCAAATGATTTTTCAATGCTGATTTCTCTCAAATTATTGGAATTATTATTCTTGAAATGCTCTTGAATCATCCATCCATCCATCCATCCATCGTCATCCGCTTATCCGGGGTCGGGTCGCGGAGGTAGCAGCTCGAGCAGGGGCCCCAGACTTCCTTTTCCCTGGCCACATCAACCAGCTCTGACTGGGGGATCCTGAGGCGTTCCCAGGCCAGCGTGGAGATATAGTCCCATTATTCCCTACTTGGAGTGGGCAATCCACTGGTTTCCTGCTGAGCACCACGGCCTCAGATTTAGAGGTGCTGATCCTCACCCGGGCCGCTTCACACTCGGCTGCGAACCGATCCAGTGAGTGCTGAAGGTCACAGAGCGATGATGCCATCAGGACCACATCATCCGCAAAATGCAGCGATGCAATCCCTAGCCCACTGAACTGTAACCCTCCCCCTCCCCGACTACGCCTCGAGATCCTGTCCATGAAATTCACAAACAGAATCGGTGACAAGGCGCAGCCCTGGCGGAGGCCAACCCCCACCGGAAACGAGTCCGACTTACTGCCTAGAATCCGAACACAGCTCTCGCTTTGGGAATCTAGAGATTGGATGGCCCTGAGCAGTGGCCCCCTCACCCCATATCCCCGCAGCACCTCCCACAATATCTCTCGGGGAACCCGGTCATAAGCCTTCTCCAAATCCACAAAACACATGTAGACTGGATGG
>OMKR01096064.1:0-13060 GCA_900302355.1 Cyttopsis rosea
AGGGCACCGACACCCTATCAGTAGTTAGCAGCCAAACAGAGGATCATAATGTCTTGAAGACCAGGGCGAGGGTTTAGGTCAGAGTTTAAGCATCTCAATCCCAAACCCATGGAGACCAACTGGGGCCTGGGACGGTACGATTAAACAGCCCGTCACCGCAGCTAGACAAGAAAAAAGGAGAAAAAAAAAGTCACCACTATACATATGCATGTTTAAAAAAGGAAATATTGCTTGAAACAGAAAAAAAAGAAAAAACACCTGCTCAACCATCTTTGACAGTAAGAAGGTTGTTCTGCAGAGGCCATCCAAAGACAGACAGCTGCAGCAGCTTTGTACAGGCTTTTAGGTAAATATATTCATATATATATATTCATGAAACAGCAAAGAAAGATACACATCACATTTTTTTGTACAGTTATTCAGATCGGTGATGACACGTGAGCTCATTAAAAAGTAGTAAGGTACTGCAGAGAACGGCGGACCCCAGTTAGGTCTAGGCTTCACTGAGTATAGGCCCCTTCCTGCAGCCGGAGAGCAGCGATACACCTCTCCGACGTGTGCATAAGACTGAAGAAAACTATCAAGGACCCCCCCCCAAAAAAAACCAACAAAAACAAAAAATACATGGAAGCTCAGTAGCCAAAACCAATGCCATTCATATAAAATACATTGTTGAAAGGGAGAATTAGCACAATAACTTCCGACATTGGATCAGCGTACTGTTGATTTTTAGTTTGATTTCTTTTAGCTTGCAAGTTTGATGTTCAACTCAGAGGCAAGTTCTGAATCATTTCAGGGAAGGGGGGACTCCAGCAGACACATCTTCTTCAGTCTCTGTGGCTTCACCCAGAGGTGCTTCCTGCCATGGTAGGTCTCCACATTGGTAAAAATAAAACTTTTGTCTTTGCTCTGTGCTTATTGGAGAGTAAGAGACTACAGTTGTATTGAAAAAATAATAATATGGCATTTCTCTTCACATTTTTGCTGATTTTTTTTTCTTCTTTTCTCCAAACATAAATGTCATTGAGCTTGATAATTTGACAGAGGTCACTCAAAAAAAAAAAGAAGTGACGTCATTGAGTCAGAAGTTCCATCAGTCAATCTGCCACAGGATCCTCTTCACGCTGTGGAGCCCTTTCGCCCCCCCGGTCCATCCCAGGAACCCCCTGGGAGGTAAGTTGGGTCCGTGGTAGTCCATGGCTTAGCTCTGGGATAAACTTTTTAAACTGAAGGACTGAGGGTTATCCACCAGGTATCAGTCAGTGAGTTTACATGCA
Source organism: Cyttopsis rosea (assembly GCA_900302355.1). Lineage (NCBI taxonomy): Eukaryota > Metazoa > Chordata > Actinopteri > Zeiformes > Parazenidae > Cyttopsis > Cyttopsis rosea. The sequence continues at coordinate 1,278 of OMKR01096064.1, forward strand.
CTCAATACCCCGATTAAGCTCAATAGTCGGGTTAATGTAATAATGTGATCAAGGTGCGCTTAGAATAATGCAATCACTTTAAAACACGAGTTTACATGGCAAGTGGCATAGTCGGGTTATTGACGGGAAGTACTTGCTCTACCGCCTGGGAAAAACCTCCATCTACAATCCTCTGACACTTTCTTGTCCCCATTTCGGTTCTTGCGCCCATCCAAACATCTCACTATATTTATCTCCCTCATAAAACAACATAAAAACGGTCTCGCTTTGCGACCAAAAGTGCGTGTGTTTACTGGCGGTTGCCACGGTGTCCGTTGTTTAGCTGCCGAAACAACTCTTTCCGGGTCAAATATATACATCAGAATCACTGGGTTTTGTGTGAAAGGGACTATATGTCGTTTTATTACATGTATTAATTAATCCCTTTATCTTGCCAATGTGTGAACGGATTGTAACTCAACTTAAAAAATGAGACCTTACCCGACTTTCTCGGTTGCCTATAACAGGCTGTGGACTGATATCTATGTAAAGGACTCGGGCAGCTTTTTGTGCGAAACTCCAAAAGAAGTGACGTTTATGCTCTGGACGCAACGGATAGACCTACAACCAATCAGAGCAACGAAACGTGTGACGTCGACACATGCAAGTTGGGCAGCGCTTGGTTCTGGCTCGTCCGTTTCCAAGCAGGAAAAAATGGCGGCTCGTCACAAACTCATATTACAGCTTAACAGTTCACTAAAATATGTTTCTGAAAACACTTGAAAGAGGCGATGCAGGAACAGAATCTTGATTCATATTTGATCAGCACTGCCTAGTTTGACAGTTTGATCTGAGTTTCTGGTGCGCTGCGCAGGACGCTCACTCACGCCTATGGAGTGCAAGCGAGCGCATGAGCAGGATGCTGTCTGCAGTTCACTTAACGGCCACCGGTGTCATTAAAAACAAGGATTTTCTGAAAACTACATATAGTACCTTTAAGATAATCCGGGTAAGGTATTAGATGACAGTTGCAATATTCGGAATATTGCCATAACCAGATTGTGGCTTATTCAGCTTATTATTTATCGGCTCATTCAAGTGCATGTAAACACACTGTAGGTAACTAATCGTATGCGCGTGTGTGGATGACCTTAACACCAGAAGACAATCCAGGGGAGGAAAAGCACAAAATAATAAAACCACAAAACAAAAACAGCAGTATTTCTTTCCCCATAAGTGATATGATGGCTTCTAACAGAAGTATGCACACAAATTCTTGGTGTCAAACTGAATGTGCACGTGTGTGTTGTGGCTGAAAGTGTGCTTGTGTCTCGTCTTAGTGAAGAAGTGAGTGATTTGGCAATCCAAAAAAAAAAACTTGCCAAGGCTTCTCTTCCTTCTGCTTTTGAGTTTTGTGAGATATTTAGAAGCACTGGCTGAGAATGTCAGTAATTTGGTCGGTAAAACGGGTTGCCAGATTGCAGTGGTACTTAATGAATGACCAGGACTCCTGTGCGAAGGGTTGTAAATGTTTTGTGAAGGATGTCAATCTCAATTAAAAAGTAAAAACAAAACAAAAAACACTCCTCAGCGCCAGAGTCGGGGTGAGAAAATCCTTCAATAGTGAGATTCCACGTTGAAGTGATGTCGTGTAAATCCTTCGGTACCAGGTTGCCAGATTGGATTGGAGATGGATGAATGTCTGGGGTGATTTATAGGTACCCGTGCAGCTGGTGGAACCAAACACCTCCTGGCTTTTAGAAATCAAAGTTGAAGGTCCCTCCTTGGGTGGCATCGGGCATGAAAATTGGACATCTGTTGATCTGAGAAGGCGAAAGGAAAATGAAAACGTATCTTTCAGAATAAGTCAACTCTTGTGTAGCAAACTTATAAAGGTGGTGTCTAGACTTACATCATCTGAAAAGTATTGGTCAATAATCTCAAAGGCTAGTTTGTAGATATCCTTGTTCTCGTGTTGCTGCAGATTTTCTATCTTTTCCAGAGCTGAGGAGTAAGAAAGATGACAAAATGTAGTGAATGCTCAGGGAAACACCTTTTCCTTCGAGGGCTTTATCATAACTGCTCTGTATTGGAAACATTCAATCAAATAAGAAACCCTTCTAATATATGCGTTTAATATTCAGCATTAGTCAGAGCTCAATTTTTCAAAGACAGGGAGGATGAGAATTCAGTGAAGTCAAGTGTAATTGAGCAATGTGCAAACAATCCAGAATCCAAATCAAACCAAGCACCGATAGCAAAGCTGTTGGATCAGATCCACAGACGGAACACCACAAGACACAAGACACCAGAGCTGTCCTCGACTAGAACAAATCTTGGTCGACCAACAGTCATCTGTTTTTTCAGATTGGTCGAGGGTTAGGGTTAATTTGTAATGTTTTTTTTCTTATATGACACACACTATTTGTTGTAATAAATACAACTATATTCACACTGCGCTTGTCTCATGTTTTATAACTTTTAAGTGTATGACACAAATTTTAATATTAAAGATGCAGTGTGTAGAATTTAGTGGCATCTAGCGGAACGGATTGGCAGAAATGGAATATAATATTCATAAGTATGTATTAATTAGTGTATAATCCTATGAAAATAAAAATTGTGTTTTCGTGACCTTAGAATTAGCTGTTTATATCACCATGGGGGCTGCAGCCCCTTCCATGGACGCCGCCATGTTGCACCGCCATGTTTCTACAGTAGCCCAGAACGGACAAACCAACGGACAAACACTGGCTCTAGAAGCACTCTGTTCCGTGGCTCCACCATGTTTGTTTTGTTGCGACTGACCTTTCACCTCTAGCCAATCATGTTTGTCACTATAGAAAGAAGCCCCGCCCTTCACCCTTAATGGATACGTTGAACTACGGCGGCAGCGGAGACACCCTGGTGCGAATGCGTTGGGGATTTTCATTTTTTTTCCTCAACCACAACAAATCTCGGTCAACCAACAGCCCATCGACCAAACAATCGTCCAGTCGACTAAATGGAGTCAGCCCTACACGACACACACCTCCGCATTCCTCAATGATCTCTGCGATCCCGCTGGCCTCTTCTCCGGCCATGATGAGGATGTTCTTCAGGCCGTCTAGGACGACCTGGACCACCTGGGAGTCCTTCACCGATAACAGGTAGCAGAACGGAGCGATCACGTTCTGGTCAACCAGGAACTCCACCTACACAAACCCGCACATACACACAACAGCCATACTTGATTACAACATGCGTACATGGTTACAAATGTGGGAAACATCCTTAATATTAGGTCACAACGATTGTCACAATAATGATGATAATACAAGACAGAAACTTTCAGAAGAATTTTTTTTTTAAGTAACAGGTGTTCGTATGAATTACAAAACATACTGTTTATTATTACTTGTAATCCAAAAGCTTTCAAATGAATTCAAAAACTAAAAAGAAAAAACCTGTACACCAGTAATTTATTTACAAATCCAATATTAACAGTAGGGCTGGGTTAAAAAACAAACACAAACAATCGATACACCGATATGATTCAATTCTATCGTTTCAATTTCTGAATTGATTTGAAAATTGTAATATTGATACTTGTATACTAATTATGCAACTATTTTCCACTTAAACTCAATACCACCAAAGTCACAAATTTGTATAAATATTCAATTTCTGTATTCTGAAAAGTTGGTAGTAATTTTCATTTAATACATATGTCGATAATATATAATGTGATAATAACGTGAGCCATGTCTTTAACATCATGCTGAATCGATATAAAATCGAATCATGACCCTTTGTATCGAAATAGAATCGTGAGATCTTGCCCAATACCCAACCCTAATAACCACTAATAAATATAAAAAAAGATTTCTGGCATCTTTCATCTCATTATGTGTGGGCTGAAATGGATGGAAGGGACCATGTATTGGTTCCTGTTTTCATGGTTTGAATGAACAAGTGGCGGTAAGCCTAGTGAATAACAAGCGCCAGATTGCAGCCACAGTCCTGCTCACCTGGTCTTTCCTCCCGCTGATGGTGAGGTTGCTGATAGCCCATGCTGCCTCCTTCTGAGTGCCAAAGTCGCCCTGCGGAGAGACAGGCTGTCACCAAACTGTGCAGAGCTCCTCCAAGTCAACGTAAACCAGAGGCGAATACGGCTAAGCAGAGACTTGATTTCATTACTTCATTACTAAATGTATGCAAGACTTTATGAAACCTTTTCTTTTACCAACTTTATAGATACATTTAAAAAAATGTTTTTAGCCAAAGTTAATAACATTCTAGTTAGTTCCAAGCCTAAAATTGATTTAAACCTAGTATATTCTGCATGTTCTGAAATAATGTAAGTATACCCTGTTATGTTAAATGTCAGACATTTTTAAATAATTGAAGGCCTTCGTTTTTCGTCTGTTGGAGTTCAGTCCTGTCAAGTCAGCTAAAGAAGGTCCTATCTAGATTAATCTACATAGCATGTCCTCCTACTAGTACAAGCGGCCAAATACATGATGAAGAGACGGAAATGGGCAAAAACTCCAGGAAATCTGGGTCTTATCTCAGTCATTCAAATAGGCAAAAACCTTGGCCAGTTTTTGGATGATCATGGGGATGAGTCCAGCGTCGATCACAGCCTGGACCTGCTCATGGTTCCCAGCAGTGATGTTGGACAGGAACCACACTGCCTCCTGCAAAACAATCACATACAGTGAAATGAATAACTGCCCAATCAGAAATGATATGCAGAGGATTTAGTTCCAAAAAAAGGGTGATGGAAGGAACATGAGACAATGATTACCTTGTTGATCTTTTCCTTGGGATGTGCAAGCAGGTTGGGGAAGTGTGAGAGGACGTCACAGTTGAGCACAACCTGCGTCTGTTCGTCTGTCCCCGTAACAATGTTCCCCACTGCCCTCAGAGCAGCCGTCTGTGAATAGTCAATTGAAAGAAATTGAAAATCCACAGTTGTACGTTTGGCTTTGTTTCATAGATTTCAATAAACTAGCAAAAAAAACAAGACTGGCATCTGACCTGAAGTTTGACGTCCTGGTCGCTGAGGAGAGGCACGAGGAATTGAACCACATCAGAGTCAATGACCATCTGGATCTGCTCGTTGCCAGCGTCGGTCAGATAGGACAAAGCCCACACCGTGTCCACTAGTATCTACACAAACACACACATCAATGATGTACAACACACTGTCACGATTCATTGGTAGCCATCAATCTGATTAACTGACATGCTATTGCCAAAAACAGCAATTCAAATGAATCAGCACTCTATTGAATATAGTATTTGCTATTATTGTGATTTTCCCAGATACTCACATTTATATCATTGTGGTACATTAACAGACTGAGCGCAGGCAGAATCTGTAAGAGAGAGTTGGGAGGTCAGTGGGCGGCGTAACACAGGGAAAGAGACAGATGGGGATTAGAAGAAAGTGGTCCAAAGAAAAACAAGGGGTAATTGTTGTCAAAGTCGGATAATCAGACGTCAACCTTGAGCACCGGACAGCCAGACACTGCCCGGGGTGAGGAAGAGGAAACGGAGAGACTTCTTGTGACTTGTGAGCCCAGCCTAATCCGAGAAGGCCGTCTCTGCACGCACGGACAGAGCGATGTGTGTGTGTTTACCTCTTGCACGGTTTCCATGGGGGGTGGCGGGTCCTTGTTGCGGCAGAGGTTGACGATGACCCAGGTGACGTTGCGGAGGAAGGTGATCGGGGTGGAGGCTCTGATGAAGGAGAGCAGTGGCTTGACGACGCCAAGAGAGATGACGTAATCCCTGCACTGGGGGCCGTCCCCTGTGGAGGCACAGGGCTGGAGGTTTGCAACGTTTCAAATTGGCCCCAACAAACAACCCCCCTGCTGTCCTGAGGTGGGAGGCGTAGTGAGGAGAGTCACTCACCTATTATGTTTCCTAAAGCCCATACAGCCTGTTCGCAGACATTCTGGTGAGGGGAGTGGAGCAGTCGCAGGAACGGGGGAACTGCGTCTGGACACACAGATGGCAGATTCAGTGACATTTAACTCATTCCTAAATTCCCAATTGATGCCCGTCTGTTACTTCACACTTCAATTAACCCACTTTAAATAAAGCCCTAAGAGAAGGAAGAAAACTGCTTGGTCATAGAAAACGGCAAATTCACATAAAATTATTGGAATCGATTTTTTAAGAAAAAAAAAAATCAGAGTGTGACTGAATTGTGCCTTGTTGTGGGAAACACAAATAAACAAGCCAAACACAGACGGCAACAAAGTCAACTTACTGGATTTAACCACAGCCTGAGTCTGTGCCGATGTCCCAGAGGCAATGTTAGTTAGAGCCCAGGCTGCCTCAAACTGGAGAGACGGGCTGGGAAATGAACAAGTCAAATAACATAAAAGGCAGGGCAGAGCTGTTTTCAGAGAAGAAGAGAGGAACAGGCTGAAGAAAGTCAGAAGGCGTAAAGAAAACCCGTCTGTATCACAGCTTTGTGACCAGCTGACCAACGAAAAACTTGGTCATCAAAATGTCACACCCCAACTGTCCCTTTTACAGAGACGGCATTCCGGCCCCGTTTCACCTCTGTGACTACCTCCGCTGCCGGCTCAGAGGCGGATCAACAATGTCGCCCCATTCCGTGTTCGTACCTTTTATACAGAACGGCGAGGCGGAATAATGGCGCAACATTCCCGCCTTGAACAGGCTGTGTATAAGGGGCTACAGAAACAGCCTGTTGAGAACAGGAGGGGCATAGAGGCATGTTAGAATGGCTAGAATGCATAATCTGAGTGGTATTTTCAGCAAAAAACTTCTAACATGTTTTAGGGATCTCAGAGACCTATATTAACTTGTTTGATAAGGAGTATAATATAGGACCTTTAAGTATTTTCTTTTCCTATGAGGTTTTTTTTTTGTTGTTTTTTTTTGCTCTGATTTGAAGCATAAGAGGCACTTCATTTGCTAAGTGCCTCTTATGCTTACCGAAAAACTCTGACATAATAAAACATTTGATGTAAACATGGCCACGGGTGTTGGTCTCGTAGCAGGTGCAGGTGGGGCAGCATCACCGCTCGAGGTGGTCGTGGCTCTCCAACACGCTGCTCTAGTTGTGGCTCTTTAGGACAGGCCTGTGCTTGTTCAGTAGCAATGCTGCAAAAACTAAACTAAACGCGGGCAATATTGTCAGCTACCCCCCAACCCACGGACAACAAAAACAATCCGCTTCACCACTTAAAAGGTAGCCCAATTCCGCAGGAAAACCGTGGACCTGGCAGCTCTGAACACGGGCTTGAGAGTGTTTGTTTACACTCAGCTTGCTGGCTGATATGACCATGATTCGCTGACATGAACCTTGTGATGACTGGCTTCACTAACATCATTGGCTTCCAGTTTTCCTCCAATTTTATTTTGTAGAGAGTAACAAAATTCTTCAAGGGAAATGTATCGGAGTAAAAGTATACCCTTTTGGGGCTAATTATAATAACTCAAGTAAAGTACAGATACTCACAAAAAATTCTTAAATCTAGTAACTATAAGTACTTTTGTTACTTTACACCACTGCTCTGTAGTATACAGCCTACTTCAGGTTACTTTGTTCAAACGATCTCAAAACGTGTTTCAAAAATTGCCTCCCCTTTTCTTGTCATGCACGGCAGGTCTGAATCTGCTGCTGTGGGGAGATCTTCCCGAGCTGGACGACAGCGAGAATGAAGACTCGGAGAGTCCCTCAGAGGAGGAATGTATTAGGTAAAGGGGGAAAATGGAAAAGGATGGAGAAAGAGACGCTGGACAAGCCACCCTTTGAGAGGTGGTACTGGAAAAGTGGACCCCTGCTAGACAGTGGAGATGGTAAAAGAGAGGCCTTAATCTGCGACCATGCCTTTTCCTCATCATATTTCACCGTTGCAAGCACAGATAAACACAATCACATACATTACTTTTTCTCTATCTATTTGGTCTTGCTGTGGGCTATCATAAGATGTGGCTGACATATGCTGAACATAGTAAACAAGCAGGCTCTTCGTGCTTAATTTGCTTTCTACATTGGATCGCCACTAAGCTCATGATTCATTTTCATGAGTTGACTTGAGTGGGGGATGACTAACAAGCGAATATAGCTTTGGCTTGACAATGGATGCTTTTTTCGTTTTTTCTTTTTTAATACTGTTTACATCAAGTCCAGTTATTTCATAAGAAGAGCACAGCTGGTCATTTGAATCCTCCTACTGACAGTTCTAGCATACAGTTTGACAAATATGATGTTATCTGGCTGCAAACAACATGCTCATATCGATAACTATGTTTTCCAGGCTTATTCCCACTGTGTGGCAGGGTGCTAGCTGCTTTTTAAATCTTGTGTACCAGAGCACATTTAATACTGACCTCTTGCTATTTATCAATTGCTTGATTTTTAGTGCATATTAACACATATTAGGTCACTGCCTAAAGTTCCATCAACTATGCATTGTGATGCTGAAGTATGTTACAAACCAACGGTTACAGTATGTTGACTCCCAGAAAAATAGGACAAATTTGATACTAATACATTAATATATGTGTGGGGTGTGTTTGAGCCATTACATCAAACACTCTTTCACCTATAACCCCATAAACTCTTTAGTATTCTGCGTATTCACAGGGCATGGGGCTGGAATGAGCTACAGTGCAATTTCCGCAAGAACATCAGTGTTTATCAGCAGTTGTATGAATATACAAGTTTCATATTCTGTGTCTATGGTAGAACTCTTTGCAATTCTTGTAGTAGCCAAACTGTAGCAACAATATAAATAAAACCCCTAATGACCAATAACTCAATCAATACTGAACACCCTGACCATCAAGGATTTTGAACTGGAAAGTTACAGAATCGTATTGACTTTGCACGTTGTCTGGCTTTCATATGACCCGTCTGTATAATTTCAACCAATGGGTCTTGAAACGAAGGCTTAAGTATACTATACCTTCCCATTGATGACATTGATGCTCTGTAAAGCGGTTCTCCAGAAAACCCCTTCCCTCGCGTTTGGTTGGCCTTCGAGACAAGGAGTCGACGTGGCGTACGGAGCGATGTCGTCATCAATCGGATGTTTTCTGGCGGCTCCGTTTAGTAGTAACCCTTCCGCTGTGGTGACCCGCTGTGTCCTGCCAGTGCACTTAGCCCATCTCAAAGCAGCGGCTCTGTGTTCAAGTGAATGATGAAACGTCTGCTCAGAGTGGGGGCAAACGTTGCTTAAGAAACCATTAAAGAATGTCATATTTAACAAGAAATTATGAAAGAAGAAAATAGGATAAATCTAAATGTAAACGGTGACCGCGCTGCAACTCGTAGCGATGGAAGAGAAACCAAGACGAAAGTTCCAAATCATTTCCAGATGTTGAACGTGTGAACCCACCGTCTCAAAGAGTCGCACACCAAATACCTTGGTACTCTGCCTCATGTTTATAGTCATGTTGTGTTATAATCTTGTGTAAATTAATAAATGCATATATTTCACTTAAAGATACAATTGAAGTAAAAGCTAGGTATTTTATATGATTCACAAACCAAATATCTATAACCACTGAGACTTTTCTTTTGTTTACAATTTATGTTTACAAAATGCATTGATTTTTGTAAAGTGCTATAGTACTTGTGTATAAATGCTCAATTATTTAATATTTCATTTGTGATCTAGTGCTTTGTATGTTAGAGATTGTATATGTACAGTTTTACCTTACGTAGGTATCACTTGCGAGCTTCCTCTGGCTAGCACAGCAGTTAAAAGATAATCAAATATAATATTTAAATGGTTGTTTCCAATATGAATAGGATTAACCTGCCCTGCTGAAAAAATATGTATATTTTGGAATTGCACTGAAACTGCATTGGTAGTTTAAAAAGATAATTTGTTGTTTTTTATGCTTGTTAAATTAATAAACTTATTTTTATTTCCAAAGCACATGTTGTTGATTTTCTTTCTTCTGGAGTACTTATATTACTAATACTACTTGTATTGAATAAATCCTACTGTGAGTCATAAAACAATCAATGATACTGTGAAATATTTTATCAGTAAGTAAAGTTACAGCTGTTAGGAATTGTAAGCGTTATTTCACCTACGTATTGAGCACATCTACGTGGGAGTGATGGTCTGATGGCAGCGGTGGGAAGCCCAGGTGTAGGAGGTATATCAGGTGTATTTTGTGGACAGGAAAGTGCCTACGGGAGAAGGCCTCAGGATGTACTGGATCACCCCAAGGGTCTTCTTCAGGGGTGTTCTGAGTAGTAAAGGTCTGCATGAGGGCAGTCCTTCTACTCTACTCTCCATGTCAACAGCCCACTCATGGCTGACTGTCATTGAACTGGACTTACTTACAGCGGTGTGTGATATAAGAATGGGACTATTTTCAAGGTTCATTTTATTCCACTGCATTATGGAGATGTCTGACATCCATCCATTGAAAGCCCTTCCATAGAGCCAGTGTGGCCAAGCCAAAGTTATCTGCAGCAAGAACTATATTACCCCTGGCAAAAATTATGGAATCAGCATATTTAGAGGATGTTCATCCAGCTTTTTTACTTCATAGCAAATAAACAAATCACAGATCACGCAAAACATTTTGTTCAATAGCTGAACATTCTGGCTTCATGAAACATACCTCAAATAAATTTTATGCATTTATTTGAACTATTTTAACTTTTTCCAGATCAAGTAGAGGAAAAAAAATATGGAATCACTTTGTAATTTGTATTTCTAAAACAGCACAAGTCTGAATATGCAAATTAGTCTGCAGTTAAAAGGGAGTGTTTGCAGACCTTAACGAGCTGTTGGACTTGGCTAATTGAAGGGAAACATGGCTCCAAGAAGAGAGCTGTCAATTGAAATAATGGAAAGGATTATCAAACTCCTTCAAGAAGGAAATCCAACACGCAGTGTGGCAAAAGATGTTGGTTGTTCTCAGTCAGCTGTGTCTAAAAGTTGGTGTAAGTATAATCAAATGGGAAGGTTATAAAAGGAAAACATACAGGTAGATCATGGAAGACGTCAAAGCGTCAAAACTCAAAGCAATAACTCAAAGCAGAAATAGAAAATGCACAACAAAACAAATGAAAAACAAATATGTGGAAACAGGAGTCAATGTTTGTGACAGAACTGTAAGAAATCGGCTGAATGAAATGGGATTTACATACAGAAAAGCCAAACGAAAAGCAGCACCTAAACAGAAGAAAACAAGGTTGCAGTGGGCTTTCAGTGATGAATCTGCAATGGCCAAGGCGATGATGCTGGAACTTTTGTCTGGTGCCGTTCCAATGAAACATACAAAGATAACTGCCTGAAGAAAACAAGCAAATTTCCATGGTCATTTATGATATGGGATTGCATGTCAGGTAAAGGACCAGGGGAGATGGCAATCATTACCTCAACAGTCAATGCACAGGTATACATTGAAAATTTCGACACTTTTCTCATTCCACCGATGGAAAATAGGTTTGGTGATAAGGAAGTCATTTTTCAGGATGACAATGCATCTTGCCACAGAGCAAAGAGTGTTAAAGCTTTTCTTCAGGAAAGGATTATCAACTCAATGACATGGCCAGCAAACAGTCCGGATCTTAATCCGATTGAAAATTTATGGTGGAAATTTAAAAAAATGGTCCATGACAAGGCTCCATCCTGCAAAGCTGATCTGTCTAGTGCTACTCGAGAAAGTTGTAACCAGCTTGATAGAGAATATTGTTTTTCATTAGTGCAATCCATGCCTTGAAGAATTCAGGCCGTCATAAAAGCTCAAGGAGGAACAACAAAGCACTAATTGTAATTTTTTTTGTTGATGATTCCATCATT
>OMKR01096065.1:0-11202 GCA_900302355.1 Cyttopsis rosea
GGACGCTGAGTTGCTGATTAGTACTGTTTAGACACTAGCAGGACAAGGGACATGACACACACCACACCCTTTACCCTCTTTATCCCTCTCTCTCTTCTCTCTCTCTCTGTCTTTGTCTATCATCTCTTTCTCCTTACTGTCTCTCTCCTCTTCCAAACTACCTCTCGCTACTCCCACGCCCTGTCGCTCTACCCCTCTGTGTGTGTCCCTCTAACTCTCTCCCCTTAGTTTCTGTGAGTCTCTCTCTCTCTCTCTCTCTCTCTCTCTCTCTCTCTCTCTCTCTCTCTCTCTCTCTCTCTCTCCTTCCTACCTCCGATGGTGTCCGGAATCCGGCAGTGTTACCGCAGCGGTCCTCTCTGAATCACCTGTCAATATCTTTGTGTACACTTAACCTTTTCCACGTTTCGCCCGGTGCCTCTTGCCACCACCGGCGCCGATCACACACACACACAGAAAGCTTCCGTAATGACACATATAGTTTATTCTGTGACAAATATCGGAAAATACTCTTACTCCGATCCATGTTGGGATGTTCTAACAGAGAGCAGGTAGAGAGAGGTGGAGAGAGATAGAGAGACAGACAGACAGGAGGAGAAACACTGATAGAAAATGAGGGAGAGATAGAGAAAGAGGTTGTATCTCTTGTGATAATAAATTCAGCCCTAAATTTTCAGAGGCGCACATTTGAGTCATAGTTAATCCCAGGCTTTCTTGGAAGGAAGACACTCTGACCCAGGCTAATATAATAATTCTTCTTCCGCTGCCTTCTCTGAGAAAGGAACATGATCTCATCTCTGATGGCCATTTACAGTAGAAGTTAAGAACATATTTTCCACAACAACAGATCCAATATTGAATCAATGAAACAAACACAACAGCTGCTCCCCATTTATGGCGTTATTTAATCAGGATGCCTCATTGAGATTAAAATCTCATTTCCAAGAGACATTAGAGCAAATTACCTGTATACAAACACAAACAATACAATCACACAACACGTCACACAATCACAGTTCACAATCACAGTTCACACAACAGATAAAACACTATAGTACTGTAGTTAAAACAATCACAAGCATCATGATAAATATCATCAATTAAAACTTTCAAATCACTACAGTAAAGGAAGGAGTTCAGTGATTTTGTCATCAGCAGAGTAATGGATATTCTAATGCTGATCTGGGAAGGATACATTATTCGTATGTAAAGTAAATAGTAAAGGACCCAGTATAGACCCTTGTGGGACACCTGTTAGCTCTGACAGACGTTTTGGATCATCCTATCATACTTTGGATCATACCATGTCAAACAATTCACAAGAGGATCAGGTTTAGATTTAATTATCAAACAGATGACCAGTCAGCCCTATGGCTGACTGCTAGTATATCTTTCAATGGACCATATTTGTTTCTGTTGTTGATGGGTCGAAAGAGCTGAGGAGAAAACCAAGGATTTAATCAGTAATTTTGTATTCTATATGTTGTGTACAGAGCATGTCTGTTGTAGTGCAAGTAAATATGTGAGACAGATTCGGGTTCAGGGATAGGGCAGTGGGCTCTAGGGCTCTTTTAATGCTGGAAAGAGACATCAGATAGAAAACCCAGTTTGAAAAGTCTTCTTGTAATCATGAAAATGAATTTATATGTTTTTTGGTATTTCTGACACAAACTACTGGGTAGTAATGCTGATATCCTGAAGTAGTATACCAGAGAGTGAATATTGTATACAAACAGGTAGGTAGAATATTCTATATGTTAGAATGACATCTATTCATCTGGATTAAGCAGATTCTTCTGCACATTTGGTCTCGCTGGTTTGGACATCAGCTGAGAAAGGTTCAATTCAATACAGTTATTTGAGCTTGTCTGAGTTGCAAGACCACCAATCTTCATTTTTACTGTTGGATTCATTTTTACACCTTTGCATTGAAAATTGTTCCTTGTCTTTTGTGTTATTTTTCTAAAGATGCTTGTAAATTCAGATACTGAACTGATGCTAAATCCACTTGTTGCGTTTTGCCAAGCACAACCAATCGACATTGGTTGGACATTGGACATGGCTAGACAAGTAGGTTATCAGCGGCCTTCACAATACAGTATATTGCTGTGGACCTTCTTGGATGAAGCACTGCCGTAAAACCGTCCTCAGTTCCCACACTATCTCCAGGAGTTATAGTAGTAATAAAATGAACTACTAATATAGTAGTTGTGGGTGACCAACCAAGTCTTTACATTTACATTTACATTTATTCATATAGGTCTGTAGGTCTGTAAAGAAGTGAAATAGAAGTCAGGAGACCCAAAAATCCAGATTCTAAAGTTTCATTTGAATGTTTGATGAAATACTGAAGAGTGCCGTTTGATAGTGATCGTCTATAAAGAGGTGAAGACTTCACTTGAGTAAAGATATTTTTAATTCAAGCTATTGTGCCGTCAAAGTCATTCCATTTTGGTTAAGAAGCATAGTATGTTCATGAATATACATAAACGTTCAACAAGCTCAGGTATTTCATTTCTACTGTAATGGATCGATATTAAGATATTTCTACATCAACTTTATATATTAATAGATGGTTTTTGGTCTTTTGGCAGTATTAATACACTATTCATCTGGTAAAGCAAAATAACCGCTTCTCATACTACAGTAGCAGGAAAGCCCTCCAAAAACACATAGTGAAGAAATTAAATTCCACAATGTTTTGACTTTCCAAACACCACCACTGTACAGTATTGTACAGTCTTCCCTCGGCTGCTTTGAAGGGGCTGGGACAGTGTTTTGCCTCGTGTTTTACCCTGCGGTGGAAACTTGTCATGTGTGTTATTCCTTCCAGATTCCAAGCAAAGTGAGAGTCATCTAATTATGACATGGTGCAGTTAGTGTGTGTCACTCTCCCTAATGATAAGTGACTGGACCCAGAGGATGGGCCTTGTTGTACACCCCTGCATGCTTTATTCATGCCGGCTCTACAAGGAAACTGCATTGGGATGAAACAAGCCTGTTTCAGGCTGGATCCGGGCTAATGTTGTTTTACTTTTTTGCAAACATTAATAATTACATTTTTAGAATCTTATTTATTCATCTGCCTACATAAGCTAAGATAGTATAGAGGATACAGATGCTTATTGAATTAAAACTCTTCACAATGTCATCAAGAGAAACTGTAGTGGTATAATGCACGGTCACAGCCATAGAGATGGACTAGTGTTTGATGGACTGAGGAGCGACACTGGAACTTAGAAGGAGATCTGACCTGGGTTCTGCACATGAACATCTACCAAAAGATGCGCACTTTTATGGAATGATGACTTCCGGAGCCTTTTCCTTTGTGTCTGGGACACGGGGCCGGTGCCAGAGCCCTGCTGCTTCCCACGATTTTTGCGGTGCAGAACAGCTAATGATATGGCAGCGACAGGGACCCACACTGGGTCCACTGTCAGTAGAAATAGGGCCAGCTACTGTATAAGACGTCTCCCAGTAGACCGCTGCCTCTTTTTCGACCCCTCTTCCTCCTCTGTTCTCCTTCTCCAATGTTTCTCTTCTCCCTCTCTGCTTCCCCCACTGGTACCGCTGTCTTTGTCCTCCTTTCTCTTGTCGCCCAATTCTGTATTTTCTTTCCGCCTTGTTAAAACAACCACTTACTCTCTCTACTCTTTTAAACTAAAAACCGTCCTGTCCCGCTCCAACCCCTGCCCAGTAGGTAGCAGGCTGGTTAAATGTGTCTGATGTGCACCTATGAACTGACCCTTGGTAAATGCCAGGGAATGTTCACACCAGTTTTTTTAATGTCAGCCAGTGTGACCCGAGGATATCTATGTCAATGCATAAGAGAGAGGTGTAGCTTATTTATTGAATTGTAGTCTAATAAATAGCCTTTGTAATAATCTCATTTTTTAATCTAGTATTTGAAAACAAAATGATATTATGAAAGTGAAACCAATGGCTTGGATTTAAGGATTTAAATAAAGGTTATGACTGAATTAATGAATAACTATTTAGCCTATGTTAAAAAAAAAACGTGACGTTTATTGTGGTTTTAAAGCCACGCCTTCCCTTATGTTATTGATATTTTTACCTGACCTTCCCTTATTATTTGGAAAAACTTTCCATTTTCTCCTACTTCATTAAATTAACTTTAACTGTATAAAACATATGACCACAGTGGCGACCTTGAGTTTGAGGAACACTTTTCTGGTGTCCATATGTGCAGGTCGCATAATGTGATTTTTTTTTAATGTTCTTGGATCAACTTTCTTATTGGCCAATCATACAGTTAAGTCTCAAAAATGATATGTTCACTGGGTCTCTGGGTCTAAAATTTGTGTTGGTCGTTCAGAGTTATAAGCGATACTAGGTTTTAACCTCTGAGAAATACATTTGAATACAGAAATTGTCACGTTTTGGTATGTTTAGTTTGGAGGTGATTACTGTGAACTTGTCAAATCCAATCTCAAATCTCTCTTGTTGACTCTAATATCAGTTGAAAAAAGGGGAGGACAAATTAATCTATACAATCTATACAGGAAAATGTGCAAAATAACTGTGAACGCCCTCGCCCTTTTTTTGCAAAAAAAAAAAAAGAAGATAGATAGACTTCTGTTTCAGAGATCACTAGAGTGCTTGTACTCTTCACAAGTTAACATCTTGGATTGGCTTTTTGCTAAATGTCGCTGTAAATATTCAGGTGCTAGTTTCTCACCCCGTGAGTCAGGTCTCATCATGTTCCTGAAGGTGAGAAGCCTTCCCAGGGTGGCTGGCGCAACAGTGTCAATCACCTCCACTAAATACCTCATTCTCTGTCTGAAACTAACCTCCCTGTTCCCCCAGCCCCCCATTCCCCCAACGCCTTTGTCTGACAGCGACCCCAGAGTAGATGACAGACTGCCACTGCAGAACCAGCTGCAGGGCTCATTGCTGCTTAATTTATCCAGGAAGTGCCCCCCCCCCCCATAGGAAAACAATGAATTAACCATTTAGCCATTTTGCCAATGGAGAAGAGACGTTGACGTCAAGATTTACACCTGTGATATATGTTTAACTTGCTCTAAGTGCTGAGGCAGAGAGAGGGGTGGGGGTTAAGGAAAGGAAATAGGGAACCTGCTAGGGGTTTGGCAGGTGGATTTATGATCCTCATGGCCTGCCTTACAGTGCTGCGTTCATCGGAGGGACCTGGCGATCGCAGGGAAAACACGGCATGGGAACCCAGGCTCAATACTGTTGATGTCAGAGGAACAGGATGCTCGCCGGACAATGAGCCCGAAGCGTGTCGGTCTCCAGCATTGACGTCATTGAGACTTAAAAACCAACACGGTCACGCCATTGTATCTTCTTTTGTTTTAGAGCCAGACGAACGTCTAAAAGGCTGGCGGGACTGAATAACAGTCAGTCAGTGAGGCTCAAAAGCTTTATGTACACGTTGTGTTGTAACAGTCACTGAGGCGTTTCAGTGACCACAAGCCCATATTGACATACTTGTGTTGTCTAGAGCCCATTGTGTATAAACACGTGTGTGTGTGTGTGTGTGTGTGTGTGTGTGTGTATGTGTGTGTGCGTGTGTGTGTGTGTCAGGGATGCTACCCCAGGTGCAGCTGTGCCAGTGTGCTGCTGGTTTTACAGCAGCACACTGCTGAGCGTTTTAAGAATCACTTGATATATTCATGTCCATCTGTTGTTTAGAGACAACACGAGGGAAACGGAAGGAGGTGTCAAACCACAACGCGTCCGCATGACGCACAAGGTCCAGACAAAGTCAAAACAATCTCTTTTGATATATTCACTGGTGATATGGTAATGGAAACCTTACGACAGACCTTTTATATATTTTAAATCCAGTACATCAAATTGATATTAAAGAACCATCCTGCTTTTTTTCCCATTTGGTGTGTGCTGTGTCTATGTCCATCTATGCCTTGCCTCCATTTTTATGTGAAGTGCGTCTAATTGTAATGTAGAGCTGAGTATGTGCGAAATAACGCTGAGTCAGCTCGGAGAGCGCGTATAGGAAATGGAGATAGTTCCAATACAGGGCGGTGGATGACAGCACGGAGCGGCCAGACCCGCTTTAAATACTGTACTCGCAGAGGGAATTAAGTGATTGTGAGCGTGTTGCGGCGGACAATGGAGCACGCTGGGATGGTAATACGTACAGGTTGAGGCTGCATTCTTTACGGCTCCTCGCTTCACTCTAACTCTCTCTCTCTCTCTGGTTCTGCTGCTTTGTCGTATTGTCATTGTGGCTCTAAGGGAACGGAGCGAACAAAAGGATGACAAGGCCACCGAGCAGACCATGTTCGATGTTTTAGCCCGTGTCTCTGTGTGTCTATATTAATTAAGTGTCCTATCTTATACAATATATATATTTATATATATCCTGTATGTCTGATGTAAAATGTGAATCTATCCATCAGCTGGAATCAAGGTATCATCCTTGTCTTTTTATTCAAGAAAAGTTCCACTTTAGTCCGAACGGCTGTAGTAAATAACTTAATGTGATTTTTATCCGTATCTCAGTGGAAGCACCACAACATTTGTTTCGAGAGCTTAACAACTTGGCTCATTTCCTTCAGATGGGTTATGAAGGTTATGGTCTCTTTCCCGCAGGTCCTCCAGGTTTTTTAGTTTTCTTTGAAGGACAGGATCATTACCATAGTTAAATCAAGAATCCATCGACAATAACGATTGAGCGTAATTGACCGTTTGCAAAATTATGGCTTTTTGTATATTCGCACCAAATAAAAATGCCTTCCAGACACTCAGGATAGTGTGTGTCATTATTATAAGTCCCCCAAAGACACGTATTGTGATTTATCAAACGCTGTACTTTTGAGGCACCTTACCAAGATGGCTGCCGCTAATGTGGAACGGTCTTTTGAATCCGCTATCGCGACAGTATTACTATTATTACTAGTATTAGTATTACTTCCGACAGGATTTGGTAAAAGTTTAATTTACCAACTCAGTCGCCCGACCCTACGTCACACGTGTCGTTGCTCGGATTGGTTGTAGGTCTGTCCAATTGCGTCCAGAGACATTTTGGTCTGCGCCCGTTGGTAACGCCCCTTGGAAATCGAAAATGAACAGAGAGGTTCCAGACCAATACGCATTTGCAAATTGGTCTGGTGATTCCAGGCTGGGTTTATATCACAGGATCGCAGAAAAAAACAGCTGCCGTTTATACTGGCACTAAGGCGTCCTTCCCAGCCGTATTGGGCCATTTCCTACCCATCCATCTACATTTCTTCTACATGATGGCTCGGTGAGAAAGGCTTTTGTGAAGAGAGATGGATGATTGGCCCGCATAAATAGAGTGTTCACGCAATCTGTCATTGTTGTCGTTTGTAATTATTCCAGACAAGAAAGCGATTCTCTCCCGTGTGTTTAAAGATCTGTCACTTCCTCGTTCGACAGAGAGAGCTACGCTGAGAAACAGCCTCAAAATAATGAAAATCATTTTGTCTCATTGTTTTCTGCCTGAAAAAGATGCTCGGCGGTAATTCAGCGTTTTTCTCACGTTGAAGAATGGTGCGCGCCGAGCGGAAACCCCGACGCGATCAATCGTGAAGATCAATTGCTCGGCTGTAGCCATACGAGCGCCATTTAAGGGGTTCCGGTCTCGGAAACGTGTCCGTATCGGATCCAAACATTTGACCTCCCGAATGACTCTGAACGCAAATGGCCGCTCCTCTGTTTAAATTCTGCATGCCGGAGTGTGTTGTAGGCTGATGGAGCTGTCCAACGTGCTGAACTTCACTATTAACATTTCATCCGTTTCCCAGCATCTTTATGTTTCCTCTTTGTGTTTCTCCGTCGGAATATTAAGAGGTTTCGACTCCATGCCTCGTCTTTCACGTGGGATCCTTCTCCTGTCAAAATGGCTTTGGCTGTATTATTCATTCATTTCTACCTTGGAGAGTTGTCGGGAAAAAGTCATATTTTTCACGATTGATTCTGAACCGCCCCTTCCAGAGTTTGTTAATTTTTAGGGGGCGACCCGTCGGCTTTCTGTTCGGAGAGAATTATGAGAGGTCCGCTGTGCTTTATAGTCGTCGTTGGAGGTTTTTGGAAGATAACCATTTCGATGACTTATCGTCTGGACCTCATAGCGCAATTCTCAACGCCCCCTTGTTTCCTTCTCATCCAGGAACTAGACTGTAGATGCAGATCGGTCTGTTAAGTGGCTTGTGTGAAGAGCGAGCTCTGTTCCCGTTTTGGTGTTAAAGTACCCACGATGACTCTCAACTCTCAGCCGTTGAAATAGATTCCAGTTCCATTCCAGTGCTCAATTTTGGAGATCTATTTTCAAGAAGTGCTTCTGAAACGCGGGACGGCACTGAGTTGTTTTCGGCGTTAAATCAGAAACATTTCCCATCATTCATAACCCTTGTGTATGTATTACGTGTGTATGTGTGTGTCACACCTCACAGCCCTTGTCTTCCCTGCTATCAATAACCATTTGGTGGTACAGTATGCGCTCTCAGGGTTGAGTGAGCGATGGCCGGCGTGGAAACCGATTGGCCATGTAAAAGAGCCGTCACCCGTGGATCACCGCAGGACGCGGAGGAGCGGCCGAGCACGGGATGCCCACCTGAACTTCGCCGCCTCTCCATGTGAGGCGACGTATGATCGTAACACGCCGGTTTTTAACGCCCGTAACAAGCAAAACAAAATGCCATGACAAGCCGGAGCTTTATCTGCGTGGGTTAATGATCATACACGGGCCATCTGCATTTGTGCGTGTCCAAGAAGATATATAACAACAAGATAGAGAGTGTTGATAAAGAGAGAGCGAGCGAGAGAGGGGGAGAGCGAGAGAGAGAAAGCACACTGGGACAGAGGTGGGCGAGAAAGATGATGAGGAGGAGGTTTGCGAGCCTCATGGGAAAGTGCCTGCAGGTTAAACAAGGCTCTTGGAGGAGCTGGAGAGCGTCCCTATCCATTTAATCGCAGGTTAACGCGAGGACTTTGATTAAAGATTGTCTCCCAAAGTTGGTCGCGTCTAACTCTCCCCCAACCGCCACGTAGATCACCCCCTAAACCAGCAACCTGTCGCGCTCTTCCATAACGACTTTTTATCCTGAGTAAGTTGCTGTGTAAGAAATACAGGATTGACTCTGGTTTTGTCAACTCCGTCTCCATCTTCAGTGCGACGTCGCCTCCACTCTGACCCATTTCCGTGGGGGAGGGGGGTTCGATTTTCCCTGACCGATCGCTAGAGAGACCGACGCGTCTGCCTGAATCCGACGCCATTTTAAGTCGACACCGATGCGTAGCCGTGCCAACATACCTGTTTTGCCGGGGTTTTAAGAGCGGAGCGGAGCGAGGTAAAAACAGTAAAAGTAAGTAATTCGTACTTAAAGAAAATAATAAAACATTTAACATCTTTTTATTAAACTTTCAAAATGTTCTGGCATACATAATACAAGATCACCATAATATACCAAATATAAAACCGCCCTTCCCTTTTCCAGTCCTACCCCCACAACTTGACTTGAATATTATTAATGTCAATAATAAAGTTAAAAATTACTCATTGGACCGATTGTTTTTTCAACCGGAGAAATTGCTGTTCCATGTTGCGATGCCAGACCATAAGAATCAGTCCACTCGGTGGAGTGGGGGGGTTCAAAGGTCTGGACCCAGGCAACAAAGTACGTGGCAATCACTCTGCTTTTCATGATGTAAAAATGCTTTTTTCGCCCTCTCTAATATCAGGAATCGGAAATGTAAAGGACAATACTTGTTAAGGCAAAGAAAAAAGAAAAACAACGATTTTTAACCAAAACAATTTTAATCTGAATCAGAGTTTATTCCGCCAAGTGCATTTACATGTCCGAGGAATTGGTATTAGGGTGTGTTTCACGACAGACGATTAGCATAAGAAAAGCTTAACAGTCAGATTTATGTTATAATAATAGAATTAAATAAGAATTAGTGAAGATAAAATACAATAAAAATTGCCAAATATACACTAATTGCCCAAAATTACAAAACAGAAAAAAATACAGAGCATACAAATGTGATTCTCTGCACAGGATGAGTTATTGGTGTGGTCATATGAATTATAATGATCAATAATTATTGCTATGTATGACCTAATCAGAGTGAGTCTGTAGAACTTGATAGGCCCTCGCTTCCATGTGGAGTGCATACGGTACGGTATCCTCATTGATCAGTGGAATAGTCTTTCCTGTCCAAGACCCCCCTCTTTCCCTCCACACACACACACACACACACACACACACACACACACACACACCCCTACCTGCTCCGCTGTGCTCCACGTCTCCCTTGTCGTTTCAAGGTCTTCCAGATCACGTTAAACGACATGCCTCAGACCTATAAGTAAACTATGGGAAATTGATGCGTGCTGCGATCGCTTTACGGTGTCACATTTACCCATTTACTGCCCCCCACACCTCGAGTAAAATGAATCACCCGCTGTAGAGTGTGTGTCCGCTGAAAAGCATGGTCACTGGATATGATATGATGAACCGCGTGTACTTTCACCCTTCCTTAAAATCCAATGGATTTGAAGTCACCTCGACCTGTTATCAGTGCCTGTAACGATTAATGGATTTAGGAGTAATGTAATGGAGTATTTCCTTTCACGAGCGATAAATCAATGTTGCGCCATCTAATCGGCTCAATATCGGGAGGTAGAATGCCTTGTTATTTTTTTGGTTTCGCAAAAGGAAAAACAGACATACATACATAACCAATAAAGTGTATCATACTTCAAAATTTTACAGCAAACTACACCTACTGTAAGACAGGACAAGAACAGGAGACAAGGATCAAGGGAATATAACAGCGTATAATAATATATTCTACATGATATAAATCATATGTACCAAATTCTACATCATATTATGTAAACTGAATACCTCAGATTCTGATGTCATATAGAGCAACACATATTATTGGAAAGGGTGCAACTCTTCAGTACATCAGGTTACCGTAGTGCAAGGGCCCCGTATTTCATGCATATATCTTGCCTATCTATCAGCTCATAATAGTATAATAATAATATAATACAATGTCTATTATATGGGATTTCAGCAATGGCACCTTTCAACTTCCGATTTTTTTTTTTTTTGGTAGAACTTGGTACAGGGAGCGAGGGAAGATGATGTATATCCTCTGTAATGCGGTTCAGAGTCGGAGGTATCGATTCCTGGTGAGGGGCAAAGGTGAACTCAACCCTCA
>OMKR01096066.1:0-16918 GCA_900302355.1 Cyttopsis rosea
CCCTATGAATATTTTTGTCTGTTAATTATGATTTAATTTGGTTCACCTGTGTTAAGTAATTGTTTGCCTATTTGTAACCCTGCCTGACTGAGGCCTCTTGCTCAGTCCTGAGTTTTGCTTGAGGACCATGCACTGTGGTGTTTCTGAAGGGATACCGTAAAGGTATTTACATTTTGATTTTAGATACCTGCCTCCTGTCTTCCCCTCTGCATTTGGGTCTACCACTCACCTACAATTGTGACACCCTGGTTTTGAAAATAAATTATAAATTAAGAATAATAAAAATAAGAATAAAAGATTTGGTCCCAGACCTATTCATCTGTCTGTGATGGGGTGATCGGCATGCCAGTGCATGATCTGCCCTTTCCCATATTTTTTTTAATATTAAGAAATCTGCACTAAATAACACTGTATAATCAGGAGTTGAAAACGTCTGGTCTATCCTAAGTGTCTCCCTGGCAGCAGGTACCCCCTCCTCATCTGTCTCTCTGCATCTGAATGACACCTCTTGAAACTGACAGCTATCAAGACACACACTACCATCCCGGTGGTGATCTAATTCCTCTACGTCTGCAGCGGTCTGTCCACATTGTCGATCTCTAAAAACTGTTGCCTTAAGAGACCCTCTCTTTCTTTCTTCATTCATTCATTCATTCATTCATTCATTCATTCATTCATTCATTCATTCATTTCTAAGAGATCCTCTCATTATTCACACACCGAGGTCCACGGGACCTTCTAGAAATGGTGATGTTTCTAGGAATTTTCCAAGAGAATTGATTGGTCAGTAGTGCTTTTATACATGTTGATCTGTTGTCTCAAATATAACCTGCTCTGGAGTAGGTTAGGTGTGCAGCATAAGTTACCATGGCGATGTACCCTGGTAAAAAGTGAACCGCCGTCGTGACACTGAAAACCCAGGGTTAAACCTGAACTTACCTCCCCACCCCCAAATTCTGCTTAGTAGTACAGGCCTCTGGTGTACTTAAATGGGGATAAACCAAATAGGCATGGAGGGTTTGGACTGGGAGGAGCAACTGCGGCAGGCTTAGCTTGAGGCTGAGTTGCACTTGTGACAGAGTTCAAGTTGTTCATGAGAAAATTGGGTTCTGAATGTGTGACAGCAGCGCTTTGCTGGGTGTCGGGAGTAGAGGGAAACATCATCAGTTCCTCACTGAGCGGGTTAACAAGTGGAGTTTGAATTTGGAGTTTCTGCTTCGCAATGGATTCAATACCTTTGAGTTCCGATAGGAATGTACTGGTAATTCCGGTACTTGCATTCCTACTGTAAACTCTAGAAAGTGTTTCAACATGATGAACAACATTTTTGTCTGTGCAACATGGCCTATCTAAAGGCAAATCTGCTTCAACTGCCCTGACAGCTACGCCAAATTGAAACTCCAAAATAACATGATTATGGAACTCAGAATCTTGATTATTAATGTGAATTACCCTCGAAATCAGCAACAGTATTAGTTAAACAGGTTATAAGGAGAGAGTTCGGTACTTAAATGTTTTCTATCTCAACAATCTCCATTGTATTGCTATTACTCACTAGATTAACACTGGACTAGAAACAACTAAATTCAAAGACAAAAAATGTCAAAAACAGAATTAACTGGTCTTCAATTTAGACCCATAGCTGGCGGTACAGGTAACAGGACCTGAGGAATAAACAGGGCACCATAAAGGAATGGATTAGAAACCACTGTGTGCAGCAGAATTAAACTTCACTGAAAGTAACCACAATTATCAAAATATAATACAATTTACAACATGTGACAATATTTCTCCCCGAAAGAAAATAAAAAATGGGCCCTTTGAAAATAAATGTTTGTGTTTAGCTCAATGTTGGTTTGTTTGTGATCACTGTCCTCACTTTCCTCTGTGATGTGTGTCCCTAAGTGTGCTTAAGATGGAGTTTTCAACTGTCAAATTATAAGTGATATTTTAGCTTCAAGATCGCTTAAAGGACCTGGCCATTTTCCATTGACCATTTTCCTAATGATCGCTCACATTTTTTAAATTGAAAATAGTGTCTCTATCTATCTTATTTTGAAAATTAGAATGATATAGTGTGAAACCTACATTCAAAAGACAAAATTCAGCAATGGTTCTTCCGGGTTTTCAAATGAACAAACACAAGGTAAATAGACACCACATATTAAAAAAAAACTATAAATGTGAGCTCAAAAACCCGTAGAAATCTACAATTTTATAACAATAACAATTTTCAAAGTATAAGTCTAGCATAAAATATTTGGGGTCACAAGGACTGACAAGGTTTACTGAGGTATGAAGCTGTGATAATGTAGTAGCAGTACAGGATCATAGAGAGAGAGACATGCATCACACGTCGGGGGATTTGGCCACAGCTGCGGCTCTATACTCGGCTACTTGACACATCTGGGACTACTGTAGTTACTTACATTATTTGTTCATGGTGTATTTTCTTAGTATGTGTGGACCTCGAAAAGACGTCCAAAATTCAGGCCAGGAGGTATTTGGGGCAGTAAATACCAAAATTTGCAAACTGGTAGCCAATGATTTTAGTGAAGCCCGTTATCACGAGGTTCATGTCAGCGAATCAAGGGTCATATCTAGCCAGCAAGCTAAGTGTAAACATACTCAAGCTTGTGTTCAGAGTTGCCAGGTCTGTGGTTTTCCTGTGGAATTGGACTACTTTTTAAGTGTTGAAGCAGGTTGTTTTTTTGTCTACAGGTTGGGGGATGGCTGGGTTTTTCATGGAGACCTGGTAACCTTGCCCATGTTAAGTTTCATTTTTGTGACACTGCTACTGAACAAGGCTGGCTGTCCCAGAGAGCCACAACTAGAGCAGTGTGTTGGAGAGCGACGACCATAGCGACGGTCTCCTCAAGCGGTGATGCTGCCCCACCTGAACCTGCTACGACTGATGGAGACCAACACCTGGGGCCATGTTTACAACAAATGTTTTATTATGTCAGAGTGAAAGATGCGTCTTACCAAATGAAGTGCCTCTTAAGCTTACTAAAAAAATGCAGAATTATTGACAACCACAACTAGAATAAAATCAGAACAAAAAAAAGCTCATAACAAAAGGAAAAACGTCTGCCTTTTTTCCTGCACAGAATCTACTTTTGCTTTTAATACTAAAATACATTTAATACCATATAATTACTTTTGATACCTAAGTATATTTAATGTCAGCTACTTTAAGACTTTTACTCAAGTAGTATTCTAGTGAGTGACTTTCACTTTTACCAGTAGTTTTGTAGTAAGATATCTCTACTTTTACTCAAGTGTGGCTATCGAGTACTTTTCCACCACTGCTGTTAACCTACTGCACCACTCCATCCCACCCTAAAAATATGTGACCCACCATGTCCTAACCCCGCACATTTTGGGGCTGCATACTTTTGTCTACACGTGAAAAACATTGCAAATTTGTTTCTAGGTAAATAATTAGATAGCAGATTTATGTTCTTCAAGTTGTTTTCTATCTCTCAACTTATTTTCAAAAAGAGTTTGATTTCTAAATATTTGATAAATATTAAAATGTCAAGGGTACTCCAGCATTTTAAAGTTACTCACCCATTGTTGCACTCGGAACAACAGCGTGAACAGCGATCTTTGATGCAAACATGCAGATCAAGATCATCCTTCCATATTCCGTGTGATGTCAAGTCAGAATGTGAAACCGTTTGGATAAAATAACGTCATAAATTGCATCTAATCT
Organism: Cyttopsis rosea; assembly: GCA_900302355.1. NCBI lineage: Eukaryota > Metazoa > Chordata > Actinopteri > Zeiformes > Parazenidae > Cyttopsis > Cyttopsis rosea. Next base: position 3,719 of record OMKR01096066.1, read on the forward strand.
AATCGTTTTGTGACTACATCGAGGAGTCTTCTTATGTGGTGGGAAAAAAAGTTGATCTGAAGTTCACCCCTGACACCGAAGAAGAAGAGGTGGCATTGGGACGCTTCTGGAATGAAAGGGATTTTTACAAAAATGCACAGGGATAAAGGTTCAATGAAGAACTATAAATAAAGGGAATTATAAATATATTTTTAAAGCAGAAAGCAATGATGCGTTCATGCCACCAAAACTCGGAAAACTCTAGTTTGCTGCATTGGGAAATTGGAAAAAAAAAAGAAGTGACATTGCCTTCATGGGGCATAAAACAATAAACAATAAAACAGAGGCAGGAAATGGAAATGTTTAGAAGTTACAGAATAATATAGGGGTCATGCTAGTATAGCGAGCATGAATTTAGAATAAAAAACATACTTATAAACTCAAAATCAAAGGATTAACTTGAATTATTCATTTTCCAATATTTTATTACAATCAACATTATCTCATTGAAGGACTAATTGTGTTTCTAAATGTGTGTTTTGTGCTGAAAAAATCTGGAAATGCTTTCTAAAACATTAAAGCCTGATTTCTCAGAACTTCTGTTTTCGAAACCTTAATCTTTAATAAGCCATAGCTTCCAAAGTATTAGCCTGATTCCCGCAAGAAGCTCTGATTCTACACTTTTATATTATATGAAAAAACAAAAGCGTCAAATTTTGAAATGTGACCCTAAAGTATGCGGTGGGTCACATACAGTATATGGTAGTTTTACGCAATATAATTATCCGCTCTTGAATGGTGCCAAAATGTAGCCAGATTTTAATGAAATCATGCACACCATTGTGTCTCTGAGAATCAGGATGTATTCAATGCTGAACCACAACAGCTCAAAGCAATGAGCAGGCGTGGTACATGTACCAGCATGAGGTAGTTTATTATTAATAATATTAGTGCTACTTGATGGTATTTACTTAGTTTTCTTGGCCTTTGACCTTAACCGCTATTTTCATAACCCTGGGTTCCCCAATGTTCTTTTGAAAAAAAAAAGGTTTAAAATCAACTTACTTGCAGTTTCAGTTACCAAGCCTAGTTCTTGACTAGCCAGAAAAAGGATACATACAGTAGTTACATTAAAATTTTTGTAATATTAGCAATTCTTTACTTCCGCTTCCATCGTGTGTTGACTTGCAAATAAGTGGGCTGCTGTAAAACTGAAAACCAATTCTTTTTTTTATTTACTTTGACTTCATTGAACAAAAATGCTACAAAAACCAATAAATACACACACATTAAAGTGGGTTTTCTGTCATTAAAATTTTCAGTAAATGAATGCATAATGACATGTTTCCACCTGGCCAGCAACGACCTCATTAAAATGAGGAGCCCACTCCTTGAAGTTAATTAGATGACCCAGACCTTGAGATTAAACAGATGAAACAATTCCACCTCAACTCTTTCAGGGACATAAGAAGCAATAAGTCGCATTAATTCGCATACCCGCAAATGTCGACTTCTGAAATAACTATGTTTTGTGAATTTATGATAACATAAATGGAACTGGGTAAGAGCGAGTGAAAGAGACACAACACATAATAGAACTTTAGTATGTCACATCTGTATCTTGTTATCTTTCACAATCCTACTGGCTCTTCAATGTGGAACCCTAGCTCATATTAGACAACTACGTTAGCATTTTCTGATATAAATAGGGGTGAGAAGCATGGAAGCAGTCAGATTGGAAAGGGAGGGAACGAAGCTGCAGGTTTGCACATGTGGATGGAAGAAATTGACTGGCTTAGAATTTAGAAGGGAGGGAAATGAGGGAGCACAGCGGGTGAAGTCGGTCGGATGAAGGGCAAGGAGGAAAGAGAGGGCAGGTTGGTTGTATTGAGGAGGGCAGAGCTTCTTAGCATAAGGCGGAAGAAGAAGGCGGGAGCAAGGTCAGTGTTCTTTAGGGACCCGTTTAAATTAGTCAAGATGCTATTCGGCAAGGAGAAAAGTGATAGTTTGGACGTGGAAAGACAGGTGTTAGAGAAGTATCTTTGCAGGGTGCACACAGAATATATGAGTGTTAGGGGGCTTGTACTGCCACCAGATATCCAGAGAGATGGGATGTCAGGTTGATGTCAGCCTGCCTAGGTGGAGAGAGGTGCGAGATATTGTGAGGCGTACAAGGGGCCTCTTTTGCACCTGGACCTAACGGGGTTCCTTATGAGTTTCATAAGTGTACACCTGATGTGTTTTTATAGTATTTATTTATAGTAGTAGTAGGTAGTAGTATGGAAAGGGGAGTTATTCCAAGGGCTTGGCAGAGTGCAGGAGAGATTTTAATACCAAAGTAGAAAGATGGAGTAGGTTATTCTGTCTTCTCAGAAGAGAACGTCTTTTTAAATGTAGTGGCATGAAGGTTGGTAGCATACAGTATATAAAGGCAAACGGGTTGATTGGCACCGCGATACAGAAATAAGGAATTCCAGGCTTTTCTGGGTCTTTAGAGCGCACAAGTATGATTTGGCACCACATTCAAGCAGCCACGAGAAGCGATTTCTGGACCTAACACATGCCTTTTGTAGAAGACATTTAGTTTCTTTCAGGTCCCCAATAGTATTAAGGCTAGTGTGAGCATATTCTGAGAACATTGAGTTTTCTAGTTTTCTAGATAGTACGGAGCCACTCTGGGGTTACATGGTAGAAATAAAACCTCAATGTGTAAATTTGTGGCTATGGATTTGTAAACAAAAACAAAATAAAAAACTGAATCCGATGTAATCCATGTGCACGGTTTTCACAATCCATGTCCACAGTTTTGTAATCCATGCCCTCGGATTTTGATTTTTCTACACAGCAGCGAATAGAATATTGAGATGATCTAATGCAGGGATACTCAACCCACGGCTCTTTTATGACTACTTGCGGCTCTTTAAAGTCTTACGTAAAATTTAAAGGTGCAGTGTGTAGAATTTAGCGGCCACTAGCAGTGAGGTTGCAGATTGCAACCAACTGAATTCCCGTCCGTGTTCGGGGCAGTGAAAAAGGGGCCGTGGAGGAGAATCTACGGTGGCTGCGAAACTCGCCAGTGTTTGGTTTGTCCGTTCTGGGCTACTGTAGAAACATTGCAGTGCAACATGGTGGCGTTCGTGGAAGGAGCTCCATCCCCCATGGAGATATAAACGGCTAATTCTAAGGTAACAAAATCACAATTCTTATTTTAATGGGATTATACACTAATTAAAACATACTTATGAATATTATATTCATATCATCAATCATATTCCATTCCATTTCTGCCAAGTTTGTTCTGCAAAATGCCACTAATTCTACACACTGCATCTTTAATTTAAAAAAATTCTAAAATACTGCACCATGGTGGTCTCGCATGGTTGGTCTGGTGATAAAGTTGCGGCTCCAGGATATTACTTGTATAATGTAGGGGTTATTTGTTACTTTAAATTATGAATCATCTCATTCGGAGCACCACGTCTCGAATTTGAACTCTTTTCTGATACATTTAGAACTCACAGAACTCACTTTTAAGGAACACAGACACACGGGCTTCTTTCTCACAGAATGAGATTTATTTTATCATACTAACTAAAGGAATAAATGAAAGAAAAACACATCTAAGAAAAGAAAACAAGCACATGAATAATTGTAAAGAAAATACGAGAAAGAAATAAACCAAAAGAATAGGGAATTCTTCCCGATATGGGCACCTTTAACTCAATGGCAAATAATGGGATTGAATTGAATGACTCTTCTCAAAAGATGTGAAAAACATAACTAGGGCCATTAACTTCTCTAAGAAAAGGATTTATTTCCTGGACACCAACACTGAGTCATGAACCAATTGAAAGCCGTGGTCTTACGGATCGCTGTGGCGGTGGCTCCCAGCGATAACCGGTGGAAGAACCCAGCTGGGCAGTTCTCTCTCCGGCTTGCGGAGGTTCCGACTGTTGGTCCTCCGGTGGCTTCTGGGCCGGATCGTGGCTCTCTGGAAACGGCAGTGGCTCTTTGTCCTTTCGGCGGTGGTTGGTCCAGCGAACGTAACTTGGCTACTCTCGACAATGGTCAGCCAGGAAGGAGTCTTTGTGGTTCAAAACGGCAACACACGACGTAGCAAAAACGCAATGTATAACGATATAAAAAAATCTAACAAAAGAAAGGAAAGAGAAACGGTTCATCAGTTGGATACTGAGGCAGACTTGCTTCATAAAATAAAATGGTGCGCAAACTGAACAAAGAATGAGCGGTAGACTTAAACACGTGGGATAGCTTCTGGATCCGTGGAGCTCGATGTGCACGATGTCCGCGGCTCTTTTATAAAAGTCCAGGTACCGAGCCTGAGCTTGGGGACCTCCTCTTCCAAGATGGCGAAGGTTTGTTATGGTTTGCTTAACCAATAGCGGAGGTGTACTTTAGAGTCGCCTCACCTTTCAAGATGGCGGAGGGGCAGAGTTTAGGTTGAAATTGACTTGCATGCAATATCATTCCAAATTATGGTTATCCTAATCCCAGGATCGTGGAACTCATACCCTTGTCCATGAGAATGTCTGTACATTAAGATTATGTTGGTTACTGACTGATTCAAACATTATATAATGTTGATTTGGATTTTGCTTAAGTGCAGAGGCAGTGGGATCGTTTCCCTCAGGAAATGCAAGATTTATGACTAAGGCCTGTTTTCTTCACTGATTAAGAGAAGGAAAGGGGTCAGAGACAGAAAGGGGGGAGAATAGAGTTTGTCTCTCCTGTGTTTGTTCAACCGTGTAGAGAGGAGACAGGGAATATAGAAGATGTCAGTCTCTTGTTTAATATTGTCCTGGTCCACTTTATGTTCACTCAGTTAACAGATCATTGATCACTACCAGTAAACAGATCTCTATACATGCGTCCATAAATATATCCATAATGCGAAATAATGCATTTTCAAACCTGCTTGGAGACGAATATGATGCTTTATAGCCGGCTTGTGTAAAGTTAACCAACTGCACACACAACAGAGTTAATTTAATTATCCTAGACAGCCAACAGACACAAAATAATTTAATTAATTTTAATTAATTTTATTGCAATCTTTGTACATCACCATAGCAACATATCGTCACACTTGTTTCGTTTTGCCATCGTACCTCCCCCTGGCTCCCCCAGTGCCGTTCAGAATCATGCCGTTATCCTGTTCCCATCTACCATGTTCCATGTGAATGCAGAAGGGTCAGGGTGGGGGGCGTCAAAGGTAGGGCTGTGATGATAACTGCATTACCACGGTATTGAGCTCATTACCGTCACACCAAAAGTAAATATGCCTATGAAATAAATCCTGAAAAACACTTATGTTTTTGCTCCAATTTTGCATGAGTTTAAGTAAAGAATCCAGGTTTTTTTCTAGGCTGACAAAGTGTCCTTCAAATTTGGCCCAAATAAAATAACATTTCTTTTGTTAAATTTTGTTAAATTTAATTATTTGATAATCTATCTACTGGACAGATGTGGCATGTCAAGACACTGATTAAACTGCATGATTAGTGCACAGGTGTTCCTTATGAAGGGGACAATAAAAGGCCACTCTAAAAAGACATTTTATTAGCATTTAACTTCAGAAATGCATTTTCTGGTGTGAGCACCATTTGCATCATGCAGTGCGACACATCGCCTTTGCATTGTGTTGATCAGGTTGTTGATTGTGGCCTGTGGGATGTTGGTCCAGTCCTCTTCAATGGCTTTGCGAAGTTGCTGGATATTGACAGGAATTGGAACACACCGTCGTACACGCATCCCAAACATGCTCAATGAATGACATGTCTGAGTATGCAGGCCATGCGAGAAGTGGAATGTTTTCAGCTTCCAGGAACTCTGTACAGATCCTTGCAACATGGGGTCGTGCATTACCACTCAAGTCAATTACGATGACAAACTGCAGTCAGGTCAAGAGCCTGGTGAGGAGGATGAGCACACAGATGAGCTTCCCTGAAACGGTTTCTAACAGTTTGTGCAGTAATTCTTCGGTTTTGCAAACCGACTGTTGCATCAGCTGTCCATGGCTGGTATCAGATGATCTCGCAGGTAACAAACAATGACAAACTGCAGTCAGGTCAAGAGCCTGGTGAGGAGGATGAGCACACAGATGAGCTTCCCTGAGACGGTTTCTAACAGTTTGTGCAGTAATTCTTCGGTTTTGCAAACCGACTGTTGCATCAGCTGTCCATGGCTGGTATCAGATGATCTCGCAGGTGAAGAAGCTGGATGTGGAGGTCCTCGGCTGGTGTGGTTACACGTGGTCTGCGGTTGTGAGGGTGGTTGGATGTACTGCCAAATTCTCTGAAACGACATTGGAGATGGCTTATGGTTGTGAAATGAACGTCTAGTCACACATCTGCTCCCTCTCCCATTTATAAAACAGTAGCGTCATTTTTGTATTTTATTTTGAACGTTTTGAATAGGCTATTTTGGAAAACAGTAAAGTTTTTAGAATGTTTTGAATAGGCTATTACAAAACATTTTTTAAAGTAAGACTTTAAAGAGCTGCAACACGTCATAAAACAGCCATGGGTTGAGTATCACTGCATTAGGATTACAAAACCATGCACAGGGATTGTGAAAACCGTGCGGACAGATTCACAATCCCTGCCCTCGGATTCAAAATCCGTTCACTGAACAAAGAGGTCCTATGTTCCCTCAAGCATATACCGCCTCCTGAAAGACTGATGAATGAGTGACTACGCATTGTTGAAACGGTATAGACATGCCCACTGTCACACGGTGTCAAAAGTCAATCAGTTGTTCCTTACTCCGTGATAACCTTGTCAACGTTTTGTGGTGTAGTGTGAATCTGTTCAGAAATTGTGCACCTTTCTGTCACATGGCTCACCCATGGCCACGCCCTCTTTTGGTCAATCGGTGTGAAATGTCAATTAGTTCTACAATGACCCATAACCAGATTTGCACCAAATTTTGTGGTAGGTAGGTAGAGATGGCTGTGCCCACTTGTTGACCACAATGAAATACTCATTCTGGCACTTAAGGAGATTCTCAGAGCTTGGTAGCCAATTGGAGTATGGAGATCTATGGCGACACTACCTTTGGTATTCTCCTAAAGCATAGGGATGTGTTGTTTGGCTACACTGGGCTTCCCAAATTATTAGCACAAAGGACCCAACATCAGATCCTTTGTATCCCTGTATGTCTGCATATCCATATGTGAGAAGAGAAGACATGGCAGGCAACCCACGAAAGAAAAACATTTAATATTTAGTAGTGATATCTTAATGCCCCTACCTTGAGGGCCACCGCCGCTGCAATAAAAATTGGGAGTTTTTGTTTGTTGATTCTGCTCTTGCCGATTTGTAGGTGGGCAGCTGTGGGCTAATTTAAATACACTCCCACACATCAGCTCTTTCTATAACTCCCAATTCCCAGTTTTGATCTGATTGCATGGCCGGAAAAAACGAATTTGACGAAACATGTAGAGCTCGAGCAGCAACCATCAGAAAGCCACATACAAGAAACTGTATTGATTCGTGTGTAAGTACTGTATACGTGACGCATATATGTATTTGTGTCGACGTATCACATATCCTTGATCTGCAAATGTGCTCGAACAGCAGTGTGTCCCCAAAGGACACACACTTCGGTAACAATGCAGGGTAATTAGTTTCCTGTGTGGGGGGGGCGGTGTGAATAAATTTACCAAACTGAAATTAATGAACGCGTAAGCAAACACGCTGAATGCTTAAAAAAAGAAACTATTAAAAAGGCAACTGGACAGTGGAATCTCGGGATGAAGAATACTGTCTCTCCTTTCTTTATGTAGTACCCGCCCTAATTATGGATTCGTATTTTCATTTGATCATTTGTATGCCCCCCCCCCACCATTCGTTCACTGGCCTGTCCATTCTTTCATCTATGGGTGGACGAGGCCATTCCGCCTGCTCTTATCAGGAGGATGTAATCCGCTGGTCCGGAGGTTTTGGGTGGGTTCTGGACGGAAGCGAACGAGTGGGGCTGTGGGAGTGGGTGTGAGTGGGGTGGGTGGGGTTGATGTCCGAGATCCCGCTACTCACGAGAATCACTTAGTTGGAAGAGCTGCAAACGGGGTCACTTAGTCTGCAACCAAACTACTGTCAGGGGGATTCCGACGCAGGCATCAACAGCGCACACACACACACAGATAATTGCTTTGGCTTTGTTGTTGCATGCTAATGTTTCCACTATCGTGCTCTCCTCTTCCTGTCTCCAAGTGGCAACTTGATTTGCAGGGTCGAACGCATCAGCATCAGCATCAGCGGAGATGCGATGGAGTACGGATACCCCAATCAAACTCCCAAATCTGCCGCAAAATGCTTCACTCTTTCAGGTACAAACAGATCAATTTTATTGACGCTTTTAAGGCATAAACCGAACAGCTTGGGACGGAGAGGAGCATGAATCGGAAACCTTTTAAACATTGTATATTCCATGTCAAACGCTCCCTAGCTAGTAAAAAAAAAGGCTTGAGGGCTGAGTGGTGAGCGGTGAGCTTGGCAACAAAACAGAAAAAAACAGAAAAATCCCATTTAAACCCAACAATTCAATGTCTTGTGGACAAATGACATTTGTCGACTACTACTTTTGCTTTTGCTATTACTATTATGTTTCCATGACAACTGAATAGACATGGTGGTAACACAACCCAAAATACAGCGTCAGTACTAGAATTGGGCCTATACATGTATTAGTTTCTATGTAAACAGAGAGGTGGTATAGACTGCTGCTAATGGAATTCTACATATCTAAGGCTTAATAGATGGCCTCATGCAAATGATCTCATGAATAACTTACACCTCCATGGACTTCACAATGCTATAGTAGATTTTCCACAGTCCACAGCCCTGTGCTGACTTCATTGGCAGATTTTTTTTTCACTGTGAATCCCCTGGGAATCCAAGACAGCCGCCTGGTCCAGAGCGCATGATGGGAAATAACTGATAAATTAAATTAAGAAACAAGGAATTACGAGACACAATGTCCCAAGGTGCAATTAGTCGGTGTGGTGCAGCAAGTGGCAGCATCGCCACAAATCACAGCAAGAGTGCAAGGGCTGGCGTGCTGCCATAAAGCATGCGGATGCGCTCATGTTTTTTTTTTAGTGCTTTACAGCTTTAACATTTGAAACGGATTGACGTGATTTTTTTTGCCCTCTACACACAATTAGAGTCACAATTAGGATTCACTGCATGCACTGAGAATTACCATCACACAATATCCACTCAAAAGGTGTAAAAATAAATAGCCATTGACCTTGTTTTTTTTGTTTTAAGTCATTAGCCCTTTTGCTCTGGTGTTCGGCATTCAAAGCGTGATTAAAGGTGACATAACGAAGATCTGTGATACAAATTAGCATGAAAATATAGCGCGGTTTACCAGGGAACTGTTGAACGCAGCTCGCTGCCACAAGGTGGTGGATTGGCGTTTAAAGAAGAAAGAAATGTTGACAGAAGCCGGTCCGCGTCTCGGGGGATCCGACCCTCTGGCTTTTCATACACATCGCACTCAGTGCACATTAAAATTTGATCGGCACTGGAGCGTGAGTGACAGGCGAGGAGCTGGGTGTATGAGGAGGGAGACGACTGGTTAAATTTGAACTTGAAGGGCACGCTGATGTAATGATGCTTCAGTAGAGATGAAGGAAGAATCTCACACAGTGCAGCTTTAAGAATGATATGCATAAATGTAATGGTTCTTAACTGGTTCTGAAAAAGGCTGCAAGGCTCCATGAAGAACCATCTATGACTAAAGATGTACTTAAAAGGGGATGGTTCTTCATGTCCCTCATATGGCGCTCTGGGATATTTTAAAAGGTTCTTAATTTGTATTTGATTGATTGGATGGTCGGATTGCATGGCATGAATTTGGAAAATAATCACTCCATGGTCCAGTGGGTGGCAAACAGATGCTATATATTAGGGTTGGGACAATCACATGATAGTAAGTTATTAAGTTGTACTGACGCTACCTGTGTCTTGTACATTTACTAAAATGCGATCGGCTCAGTCGTCAAGTCTCACCTTATGTTGTCGCCGCATGGTAGCAAATGGGCAGTTGTTGTCATAATCCATGATCCATCCAATGAGTAATTTCCAAAGTGCCACGTCCCTCCATCCATCCGTTTGTTTACACTCACTCCCACGTGCATATAATGTAAAATATTGCCGTACAGCAGTTCTGCTGCTGATTTGCGACATAGTTTAGCCGCTATGCCCACCGTATTGGAGTGGTCGAGATCTGCTGGTGGGCAGGTGCAGCGTGTGTTGAGGGATGCGGACTTCTCTGTCGACAGTAGCTCGCTTAATTCTGAACCAAATTTCATGAAAGTCAGTTTGAAGTTGGGTGGGTTGCAGTCGATTTTGTGGAAGGGGTGTATTTGTCATGATGGACAGCAGATGTACCCAATGAGAGCATGATTTCTCCGATCCCGATATAAGTATGTTTTAATTAGTGTATAATTCCATTAAAATAAGAATCGTTTTTTCGTTACCTTAGAATGAGAGAGAATGATTATATCTCCATGGGGGCTGGAGCCCCTTCCACAGACGCCGCCACGTTGCACCGCCATGTTTCTACAGTAGCCCAGAATGAATAAACCAAACACTGGCTCTAGAGAGGGACATTCGTGTTTTTCATGGCCACCGTAGCTTCTCCTACACAGTCGCCGCCATTTTTCACCGCCACTGACATGGAGGGAATACAGTTGGTTGCAATCTGCAACCTCACTGCTAGTGGCCGCTAAATTCTACACACAGCACCTTTAAGGCTTTAAACATTGTGAATTCCATTCACAACTCAGAGCCAAACGAGCCGTCTGGCTCTCTCGTTCCTCGTTCACCGGAAGTCCTCCCTCGCTTGCCAGTGGGTTATATACCAACCTAATCAAACGAACGAAAACAAACGAACGAAGTGAGAAAATGGAACTCTTGAGTGACTTGCCAAGAACTGTCATTTGTACACATATAGCCGTCGTGGGACTGACATGGTGTTTGAGACCTTTACTTTTAATATCAGCTCTGTCGATCGATTCATCTTTCTCTTCAGCTCACCGTCCATCTCTCTAGCTATCCATCCATCTACCCTTGACCTGGTACCTTCACATCTCCAGTGGCGGTGTCCTGGTTCAGGCTGCCGAGTGAAATACTTGGTCATTGGGTTCTTGGTGGCAAGCATCCTACGTGAGAGTTCCACTTCTCCGTCCCTTCAAGGCGTGGGGTATTTATAGATGTTTCATTCGAGAGTTGGGAACATGCTTCTTTCTTCAACTGTCCATTATTCTCCACCATCTATGACCTAGATAGGCGCAAACACCATCCATCCATAAGTAAGATACATTCGCGCTTTACGACTCCCCACCTTACTACTCCCCACCTATGTGCAATTCATCGCTCGGGAGAGCCACATACCCCAGCGGGGACATTTTCATATACCCGTCTGTAGCATTTGTGTTCTATCTCACAGCACTGTGTATGCTACTGGACTAGTTATAGGTTCAATGGGAGTGGTTACTATGGGTAGAAAAATCAGACCAGAGACTCAGAACTTTAAATATAACAGCCGGCACTTCAGTGAATTTAAGGAAACACAAAACAAAAAGAACACTTGTGAAGCCATGAACAAAGTTATTTGGTACTGTAGGCCTAATCACAGGTAAGTAAATCTCCAACCTTTTTGTATTCCTGTCAAGCTCTGCTTTAAAACTCTTTTTAAATGATCATTTCTTTAGGTTATTGTAGGTTCAGCTTAGGTTAGACCGGTAAATATTCTAACAGCTAATTTTAGTTTTATAGGTTATGCCTATTTTAGTTCCAGTCCTAGAGTTAACTCTTAGTCTCTTCTTTTCACAGGTGAACAGGTAAATAACGCTGTATTTAACCTATATATTTTTTAAATCTCTTCCCTTATAGGCAGATAAGCATTGAAATTCACCTCTGTTCTTTAAATCAAAACATCAAGTAACGTTACAATATAAAACATCATAACATTGACAGTTATAGAAATAATATGGAATGTAAAACTCGATGGTAATTTCTCTTGTCCTTTTCAATTCAGCTCCATTTCCATTTCACTCCAAGCAATACAATTAAACCAAAATGGCGATGGATCTAAGTCAAGGGTCAGCAACCTTTACTATAAAAACAGCCATTTTTGGCCAAAAAAGAAATAAAGAATCTGTCTGGAGCCGCAAAACGTAGCCTTATAACAGAGCCTTATAATGAAGGTAACACAGCCTATTAAGTCTAAATTAGCCTATCAACATTACTAATGGGTCTAAATAAGCATTCATTAATATCTTTTTAAAAGTTTTTCTGAGAATAGATGCTCTGATATTTTACCGTCCATGAACTAGGGATGCACCGATCCAGCACCGGTCCCGATACCGATACCGTCCTCACTGTGAGGATGAGACTGGGAATCATTCTTTTATGTGTAAGGCAACATCAGGCTTGACTTGAACATTGCTTTCCTTGTAAAACAAAATGTAACAAATACACACACACACACAAATATATACACATACAGTCAGGTCCATAAATATTTGGACATTGACACAATTTTCATCATTTTGGCTCTGTACATCACCACAAGGGACTTGAAATGAAACAATCAAGATGTGCTTTAAGTGCAGACTTTCAGCTTTAATGTGTAGGAATTACAACAAATTTTATATGTGCCCTCCTCTATTTAAAGTTCAAAGTTCAAAGTGTTTTATTTGTCAAATGTACAGTACAACACAAGGTCATTCTGGACAATGAAATTCTTGTGGCAAGGCAAGCAACAACTACGTAGTAGCACAAACAGATAAGACTTTAAGTACAACCATACAAGTAGAGGTCACATATAAGGGCACGAGGTCGAAGTAAAGGGCAGGGGTAACATACTGTATCTGTACATGACAAATGAGATTAAAAAAATAACCTAAAACTAGAAAAGTACTCAAGACTATTGCACATTATAAATATAAATATAAAGTGAAGGAGTGCCGGTGGATATGTACATTTAGTTGTGGTGATGTGCATTAATTTAATTTACATAGGAGACTAGAGATGTTGCAGGTTAAGAAGCCTGATGGCCTGTGGGTAAAAACTGTTTGTGAGTCTGGTAGTCCGTGCCCGGATGCTCCGGTAACGTTTACCAGACGGTAGCAGCGTAAACAGTCCATAGCCTGGATGGCTGTAGTCCTTAATGATTTTCCGCGCT